>PVKE010019089.1:0-28851 GCA_004027555.1 Craseonycteris thonglongyai | reverse complement strand
GCATGAGAGGAGAACCCAGACACCTACCTGGGAAGGGACTTATGAACAAAAAGGAACCCACAGGGGAAACCCTGAGAAGCACCCTCAACTGAGAGAACCACACAACGCAGAACAACACACAAAGGTTAGAGGAAAAAGGGGAGAGCGGGAGAGGGAGGGAGAAGGAGCAGTTCGGGGACAGGAACGCGGAGCGCGGAGCACGGCCTGGGGCTGGCAAAAACAAAGGGGGATTGGGGGACTACGGTCAAAGTGGAGCTAGACCCAGGGCGGGCTGGAAGCCGAGACCTAGGGAGCGTGGAAGCCCCACAGGAATGTGGACAATTTAACATCCCAACTCAAGGGGCGACACGCGGTGCCCTAATCAGATCACAGAGCCTAAAGTGGAACAGGGACTGTGGAGCAGGGCGGCTGCACTTCCCAGCGGGTGGGGTGAGAGCAGGGCAACAGCCCACAACAGCTCAGCACCCCTGATTCACAGAGGAGACACAGCTGAGCTCCTAAGGTTGTCTGTGAGGGAGCACCTTTTGAAGACAGGGCTCTTGGAGTGAGGGCAGCGGCTCAGTGGACACTGAGGGAGCACGCTGGGCAACAATAGACGTGCTTAGAGTGAATCCCGGTCCTGCAGAGCAGCCGCAGCTGAGCCTCTGCCAAGCCCCACCTGCCTGCACCACAGCTAAGCGGCGCCCCGGCAGGCAGGCCCACAGATGGCAGGCAGGCTCACAGAGACAGTGAAAAAGCAGCCCGGCCAGAGGGGAAGAAAAGCCCAGAGCTGCTCACCCAGCCCCCACTACTGCTGAGCTGCCGGCAGGCAGGCAGGCTCACAGAGGCACTGAAAAAGCAGTCTGACCAGAGGGGAAGAAAAGCCCCGAGCTGCTCACCCAGACCCCACTACTGCTGAGCTGCAAGCAGACAGGCTCACAGAGGCATTGAAAAGGCGGCCCGGAGCAGCTCGCCCAGCCTCTGCTCTGAACCACCAGCCTCCCTGCAAACAGAGGAATCTGCTATTGTGTCTCAGGCCCGCCCTAGATCCTACTCACACGCCCCCACCCCCGGAACCACACCTTCACTACCCTGCCTTCTCTCAATTCCCTTTCTTCTTCCCTCTGTGAAATTTCCATGTTTGTATCTTCTATTTCACTCATCCTTTCCTCTAGCTGGTCAGCCCTGTTTCCTATGCTGGTCAGTTCTTTTTTTAGCTCTCCCATGATACCTTTCAGTTCAAGGAGTTCCTTTTTGTTCTGCTCTAACTTCTCAATTTTATTGGTAACATTCTCATTCTGCTCAGAAAATTTCTTGTTGAGGTCATTTAACTGTGTCTGGGTACTTTGCCATCATTGAGTGAGCTCTCTGAGTGTCTTGAGTATTGCAGCCCTGAATTGTTTCACTTAGATTTGATTCCAAGTGTGTAACCTCCTTTACTAAAGACTGCCCCCGATCTTCTGGAGGGGCTTTGGATTCTGAGGTGTGCATCATACTTGATGGGTTTTTCTTTTTTTTGCTTTGTGCATGAGTTTGATTTCCCTCTGGGGGGTTGCTTATCAGGTGGGCTTCTCAGTTGTAGGAGGAGGAGATTTTGGGAGAGGGTTGGGGAAAGCAGTCAGATCTGTGCCCTGGGGCTGGTCTTCAGGTTGCTGTCTTAGCCCTTAGAAGGCAGGGTAGTGAAGGTGTTGTTCTGGGGGTAGGGGCATGTGAGTAGGAGCTAGGGTGGGCCTGAGACACAATAGCAGATTCCTCTGTCCTCAGGGAGGCTGGTGGTTCAGTGCGGGTGGGATGAGCAGCTTGGGTTGTTTTTTCCCCTCTGGCCTGGCTGTTTTTTCACTGCCTCTGTGAGCCTGCCTGCTGTCTGTGGGCCTGCCAGCCTGCCTGCCTGCCTGCAGGCTGCTCAGCAGTGGTGCAGGCCGCTCAGCAGTGGTGTGGGCCGCTCAGCAGTGGTGCGGGCGGGCGGGGCTTGGCAGAGGCTCGACCGCAGCTCGGCCGGCTGCTCTGCAGGGTTTCAGACCAGGATTCACTCTAAGCATGTCTAATGCTGCCAAGCGTGCTCCCTTTGTGTCCACTGAGCCGCTGCCCTCCCTCCAAGAGCCCTGTTTTCAAAAGGTGCTCCCTCTCAGTCAACTTCAGTATCTCAGCTGTATTTCCTCTGTGAATCAGGGGTCCCGAGCTGCTGTGGGCTGGTGCCCTGCTCTCACCCCGCCTGCCAGGAAGTGCAGCCGCCCTGCTCCACAGTCCCTGTTCCACTTTAGGCTCTGTGATCTGATTAGGACACTGCATGTCACCCCTTGAGTTCACATTTTAAATTGTCCACATTCCTGTGGGGCTTCCACATTCCTAGGTCTCAGCTTCCAGCCCACCCTCGATCTAGCTCCACTTTGACTGTAGTCCCCCAATCCCTCTTTGTTTTTGCCAGCCCCGGGCTGCGCTCTGTGCTTTGCTTTCCTGTCAATGAACTGTTCCTTCTCCTTCCCTCTCCCTCTCTCCCCTTTTTCCTCTAACCTTTGGGTGTTGTTCTGTATTTTGTGGTTCTCTCAGTTGAAGGTGCTTCTCAGGGTTTCCCCTGTGGATTCCCTTTTGTTCATAAGTCCCTTCCAAGGTTGGTGTCTGGGTTCTCCTCTCATGCCATCATCTTTTTTTGTCCTAGGGTGACATTTGTTATTAAAATTTTATGAATTTCAAATGTACAATTCTATAATATATCATCTATATATTGCATTGTGTATTTACCACCAATAGTCAGTTCTCTTTCTATTACCATATATTTTACCTCCTTCAACTTCTACTCTTCCTCTTCCCTTATCTGCTGGTAACCACTAAACTGTTGTCTGTGTCTATGAGTTTTGGTTTCATTCAAGTCTTTAATTCATTTTGAGTTTATTCTTGTATATGGTGTAAGAAGGTGGTGTTGTTTTATTTTTTGCATGGATCAAGTCAGTTTTCCCAACACCATTTATTAAGTCTAGTGTCTTGACCCAATTGTATATTCTTGCCTCCTTTGTCGTAGATTAATTGACCATATAAGTGTGGCTTTACTTCTGGGCTCTTTATTTTGTTCTATTGATCTATGCCTCCATCTTGTACCATGCTGGTTTAATTATGATAGCTTTGTAATATAGTTTGATATCAGGTAGTGTGATACCTATAATTTTGTTCTTCATTCTCAAGATTGCTTTTGCTATTCTAGAGGTCTTTTGTTGTTCCATATAAATTTTAGGATTATTTGTTCTGGTTTCGTGGAAAAGGTCATTGCTATTTTGATAGGGATTACATGGGTATTATGTACATTTTAACAATGTTAATTCTTCTTATCTAGAAGCACAATATATGCTTTTATTTATGTGTATTTCTTCAATTTCTTTTTTCTATGTCTTATAATTTTCCAAGTATAGGCCTTTTACCTCCTTGGTTAAGCTTTTTTTTTTTTTTTTTTTTATGAAATTGTAAGTGGGATTTCTAAAAAATGTTCTGCTAGTTTGTGATTAGTGCATAAAAGTATGACCAGTTTCTGAATAATGGTTTGTATCTTGCTTCTTTATTGAATTATTTTACTAGTTGTAATAGTTTTGGTGGAATCTTTAGAGTTCTCTACGTATACTATCATGTTATCTTCAAATAATGACAGGCTTGCTTTTATCTGTCCAATTTGGCAGCCTTCTATTTGTTTTTCTTTTCCAACTGCTATGGTGAGGACTTCCAATACTATGTTGAATAAAAGTGGTAAAAATGGACATACTTGTCTTGATCATGATCTTAATGAAAATGCTTTTTAGCTTTCTCTGATAAGTACAATGTTAGCTATAATTTGTTATACATGGCCTTTATTACGTTAAGATATGTTCACTCTATTCGCACTTTGTCAAGGGTGTTTATTAAAAATGGATGATAATTTCTGTTTTATTTCCTGCATCTACTGATATGATCATATGATTTTTATCTTTCATTTTGTTTATGTTGTATATTAAAATAATTGATTTATAGGAAAAAAAGCCAACCTTGCATCTCAAGAATGAATTCCACTTGATTATGATGTATGATCATTTTAAGGTACTGCTGAATTTGGTTTACTAATATTTTGTTGAGAAATTTTGCATCAATGTTGATCATAAATATTGACCTATAATTCCCCCTCCCTCTTTTTTCCTTGTAATGTATTTGATTTTGGAATTAGGGTAATGATGGCCATGTAAAATGAGCTTGGCAGCACTTCTTCCTCTTGAATTTTTAGAACAGTTTGAGAAGTATAGGTATTAATTATTCTTTAAATGTTTGGTAAAATTCACCTACGAATCTGTCTGGTCCAAAACTTTATTTTGGGAGGGAGGTTTATTTTGTTTGTTTGTTTCAAATTAATTAGTAATAATTGGTCTGTTCAAATTTTCTGTTTCTTCTTGATTTAGTCTTGAAAGATGGCAAATTTCTAGAAATTTATCTATTTCTTCCATATTTTCCAATTTGTTGGCATATAATTGCTCACAGTATTACTTTATACTGCTTTGTATTTATGTGGTGTCAGTTGTCACTTCTTTTTCTGATGTTATTAATTTGGGTACTCACTGTGTTTTTCTTGATAAGTCTGGTTAAATGTTTACCAATTTTGTTTATCTTTTCAATGACGAGCTTTTTGTTTAATTGATCTTTTGTATTGTATTTTTTAGACTTTTATTTCTACTCTGTTTATTTTTTGTGTCCTTCTACTCCCTATGGGCTTTGTTTGTTGTTCTTTTTCTAGTTTCTTTAGGTGTAAGATTAAATTGTTTAAATACAATTTTTCTTGTGTTTTTTTTGTTGTTGTTGTTTGTTTGTTTGAGGTAGATCTCCATTGGAATGAATTTTCCTCTTAGAACTGCTTTCACTGTGTCCCATAGATCTTGGGTCATTTCATTTTTTAAATTAAATTTATTGGGGTGACATTGGTTAGTAAAATTATATAGGTTTCAAGTGTACAATTCTATAATATATCATTTATATATTACATTGTGTACTCACCACCCAGAGTCAGTTCTCCTTCTATCACCATATATTTGACCCCACTCCATTCTCTATTGATCCTCTCCAACTTACCCTCTGGTAACCACTAAACTGTTGTCTGTGTCTATGAGTTTTTGTTTCTTTTTTTATTTTATACATGTGTTGCTTTCAACTTTGTATACCACCTATGAGTGAAGTCATACTGTTCTTGACCTTTTCCATCAGACTTATTTTGCTTAACATGATAATCTCAAGATCCATCAATGTTGCAAATATCAGTGTTGCATCTTTTTGTATGGTTAAGTAATATCTCCACTGTGTACAAGTAGCACATCTTCTTTATCCAATCATCTATAAAAGAACACTGATGACTTTCATGCCTTGGCCCCTATAAATAATGCTGCAATGAACATTGGGGTACACATGTTTTTGTGGAGAAGAGTTTTCAAATTTTTAGGGTAAGTACACAAAAATTATTGTTTTCATTTTTATTTGTCTCAAGGTATCTTTTGATTTATTTCTTAACCCTCGACATGAAAAGACATCTCAGATGTGTCATTTGTTTCTTAAGCCATTTTAAACATTGACATCTCTGAGATACATACAGATTTAATTTTCTTTGAGTGTAGTTAAAATGCAAATAGCTTCAAGAAATAATTATGAATATTCATTGTTATTGTGTGAACTGTAAAAATAATCCTTTTAAGACATCTGTTTTGAATTAGTATGAAAGTGACACTGAAACACAAAGGGGGTATTCTATTGAAAACAGAGACTGATATTCAACAAATTCATATGGCTGACTATTCAACAGAATATTCAAATTCAAATGAAGATAACCCTATTCAAAGTAATGTTTATAAACAATCAAGACCTATGTCTACATCAAGTAGTGATGATTATGATTTAGGAGATAAAGAATGGAATATGGAATAAATAAAATATTCCAAATATGAAACCATTTATTGAAATTGCTAGTATAAACACTTTAGTTTTGTGAAGACTAAGAGAAAATTCTTTACCTCTTTGTGTTTTGAAACAAGTGCTAAATGGATGATTTTTTGAAACGATAACCATGGAAACAAATAGATATGCAAGTCAAAAGATAAAGGACCAGAACTCAAAAAAGGATGAGGAGTAGTTCCCAGTAACAAATGATGAAATGGAAGTATACCTTTCATAATGTATCATAATGTTGCAAGTACAAAAATCTAAAGTAGATATGTACTGGTCAAAAAGAGCAATATTAGAAACACCAATGTTTTTAAAAACTATGTCTTGCAAATGTTTCTTTGCTATATCATGTTTTCTTCACTTTGTGAATAATGAAACTGTTTGTAAAGAAGACAGACTAGGGGATATCAGGATGGCTCAGAAGGTTGAGCACGTGCCTTGTAACTACAAGGTCCAAGGATCAAATTCCAGCCCCAGCTTTTGCAAAGCCATATGCTGAATTGCAGTGCAAGTGGTATCTTCTGGGATGGCAGCGAAGATTCTCACCTTCCATGCAGGTGATCTCCAGTTTAGTTTTCTTCCCATGAGGCTCCACATCAAACTGCGTGGAATGAAACTGTGTCACAATTTAAGATGTACAACTATAAAGACTGCTCTGAGCTCCTCCCCTTCTCTCTCTCTCTCTCTCTCTCTCTCTCTCTCTCTCTCTCTCTCCTCTCTCACTCTCTCTTTCTCTCTCTGTCTCTTTCATCTTCTCTCAAAAATAATAAAATAAATCTTATTAAAAAGAAGACAGAGGGAAGCTGGGATGGCTGGGTGGGCTGAACTCTTGCTTTGCAGCCCCGGAGCCTGGGGATCAATCCCGGGCCCACCTCATGGAGAACCATATGCTGAACTGGGGTGTGCACCCAGTTCAGTTCTTGCTGGGGCTTATGCAGTAGGCTCCTGGCCCAGTTCCTGCCCTGTGCAGCCCTGCGCCCACCTGTGGAGTAAAACTATATGGAAATTAATGCTGTCAACTATGGAGACTACTCTGGGCCCTCCCACTTCTCTCTGTCTCTCTGCCAAAAAACAATAAAAAAAAGAAGGCAGAATTTAAAAAGTGACAAGTGCAATTAAGTAGTTTAATAATAACTTTGAACAATTACACACTTCAGATGAAGGTTTTTTCCTGGAAGAGTCACTGATGAAATTCAAAGGATGGCTGTGGTATGTGCCAGATTTGAAATCAAAGTTTACAAGTTTTGTGGATCCAATACAGGATATTGCACTGTGAGTGTTAAGTTAAAAAATAAATAGTATTTTTGGCTCATGTAGAATTTTATTTAATTTGTATGTCAAGGGGTTATTTTCATTATGAACCCATTTAATGCTTAGTAGAATGCAATTTAGTTTTCATGTGTTTCTGTTTTTTTTCTTTTTCAGTTGTTTCTTCTTGTAACTGACTTCTAGTTTCATATCATTGTAGTCAGAGATGCTTGACATGATTTCAATCTACTTAAATTTATTGAGACTTGGTTTGGTGCCTAACATGTGTTCGATCCTAGAAAAATATTTCATGTGCATTTGAATGTATATTCTGTTGCTTTTGTGGTGAAGTGCTCTAAAAATATCAGTTAAATCTATTTGGTCTAATTTGTCATTTAAGACCTCTCTTTCCTTATTGTGATTTTCCATCACAAAGATATATCCATTGTTTTCATTGAGATGTTAAAGTCTCCTACTATGACTGTACTGCTGTTGATCTCTCCTTTAAAATGTATCAAATTTTGCTTTATATATGAGGTCTGACAATTAAGTTCACAAACCAATCCTAGAAAAGGTGCTACATACATCATAGCTGAATATCATTACAGTCACTTTTGACGTAATCCCCTTGGGAAGCTATGCACAGATGCCAGTGCCTAGTCCAACCTTCAAAGCAATTTTGGAACTCTTTTTCTGGAATAGCCATCAGAGCCATGGTCACATTAGCCTTGATGTCTTGAATGTCATAAAAATGTCTGTCTTCCAATATTTCCTTTATCTTCAGGTAAAGAAAAATGTCATTGCAGGCCAGATCAGGTGACTAGGGAGAGTGTTCCAATACAGTTACTTGTTTACTGGCTAAAAGCTTCCTCACAGACACTGTCATGTGAGTTGGTATATTGTTGTGTTGCAAGATTCAAGAGTTCTTGGCAAAAAGTTCAGTTTGATTTTGTCTAACTTTTTCATACAGCCTTTTTAGCCCTTCCAAATAGTCAACTTAGTTGACTGTCCAGTTACTACAAATTCATAATGAACAATCCTGATATCAAAAAAGGTTAGCAACATTTTTTGACTCATGATTTGAACTGATGGAATAATTTTGGTCATGGAGAATTGCCTGGCTTCCATTGTGTAGTTTGATGCTTTGTTTTGGGGCTGTATTGACACACCCATGTTTCATTACCAGTGATAACATGGTCTAAAATATTGTCTTGCCTCTGCAAATGGTCTTGGCATATTTGACTCCTTTGAGACTATTTTTGCATATATCTTTCTCATACCAAGATTTTCAGTGAAGATTTACCTAATTTTATTATTAAAGATTTATTTTACTGTTTTTGGCAATAAATAGAAAGATAGAGACAGATGGGAGGGGCAGAAAAATTGCCAAAGTTGTGCATCATTAGTTTTTCGACAGAGTTTCATTCCACACAGGTAGGTGTAGAACCACGCAGGGCGGGAACTGGGCGAGGGGCTTCCTGCATGGGAGGCAAGCCCCAATGAACCAGGGGCCACACCTGGGGCTTCCTGCAGGGAGGCTTGCCCCAGCAGGAACCAAATTGCCCCCCCACACACATGGGAAGCACACCACAGTTCACCATATGGGTCCACATGGGCTAGGGCTAGGATCAGGACTTGATCCTCAGACCTTGGGGCTGCAAACTGAATGGTCAACCTGCTGAGCCATCCGGCATCCCCTCCTAATTGTTTTTTTTTTTTTATCAATATTTATGAAGTTTACTGTGTTTTTCACTGTTACCCAAGAATTTTGAGGCACAATTCAACAAATTTTTCAGTGTTTTTATCAGTTCTGCTCGTCACTGGCTACCTTTATTTATCTCTCTTCATCAATGATACTTTCTTTCCCCACAGAAAAATGTGTAACTCATTTATACACTGCTATTTTCTTCATGGCATTATCCCCACAAACTTGGACAAATGTGTCCGTGATTTCACTTCCAGTCTTGCCAAGTTTAAGAAGAAATTAAATGTTTGCTTGTTCTAGTTCAAAACCCCATATTCTCCCAATGGCACACAAGAACATGCAACAACAGTAATGAATGCCACTCAGCAAGACACTCTCACAGGTAGATATGAGCACAGCTGTAAGACACTAATATACCAAAGTTATGAAACCTTACTGAGTTGTTTGTACAGTGTTGCCAATATAAGTGTATGGTGGCAAGTTTCCAAACTTAATTGTCAGATCTCATATATAATAATACCAAACTCAAGTTTATGAAGTTTTTACTACTATGTTTTATTTTAAGAGTTTTATGCTTTTAGCTGTTATATTTAGGTTTTCAATCCCTTTTGAGTTAATTTTTGTATATGGCATGAGGTAGGGGCCCGGTTTTATTCTTTTGCCTCAGCATCATTAGTTGAAGAAACTATGCTTTTCCATTGAATGATCTTGGAGGTTTGTCAGATACCAAAGATATGGTCATGCACCATGTAATGATATTTTAGTCAGTGATATATCTAATTCATATATGATGGTGGTCACAAAAGATTATAATGGTTCTGAAAAATCCCTATAGCTTAGTGATGTCATAGCAGAGCACATTGCTTATGTTTTTGGTGACATTGGTATAAACAAACTACTGTGCTATCTGTTGTATTAAGTATAGCACATACAATTATGTATAGTTTGTAATACTTTATAATGATAATAAATGGCCATGTTAGTGGTTTATCTTATATATTATAGTATACTTTTATTATCATTTTAGAGGTTTCTCATTCTACTTATAAAAATTTTTGTTGTAAAGTAGATGTTGTGTTATGCTGGCAGCTGCCTCTTACATCTTGTGTTTACTGCATCTCTTGATTACATTTTCTCCTATGCTTGATTTAACTTTATGTTGTTTGGGTAATCAAAATCACTATGATACAAAATCCACTGCTCATATTGTCAGTAAGAGTAAGAAGCCACATTGAGTGATTCACCTTAAAGCAAAATTAGGGATACTGGGATAGCTCAACAGGTTGAGTGCTTGCTTTGCAACCGCGAGGTCCTGGCCCTGGCCCAAATGCTTAACTGGCACAACTGGTAACCATTGAGCCCTGCAGTGAAGGTCCTTGCCTGTCCTGCAAGAGGTCCCCAGTTTGGTTCCTGCCCTGCGCAGCCCCACATCCATCTGTGTGGAATGAATCTATGTCACAATTAACAATGTACAACTATGGAGATTGTTCTGGGCCCTTCTGCCTTCTCTCTCTCTCTCCCTTACCTTCTCTCAAACAATAAAATAAATCTTAAAAATATTTAAAATTGAATAAGGGTTATGAAGGTGGAAAATCAGTTATTGCTCACCAATCAGGCATGTCCCATTTTGCCATACATAAAATCTTGAAGACAAGAATGAATTAATAGATGTGAAAGGCTCTGCTTCATTGAATGTAATGAAACTAATAAATTTTGAGAAAAGCCCATATCAAACATGGAGAATATTTTAATGACCTGGGTTCAAGACCAGACACAAAAACCATTTTTTTCAGCACCATGACAATCACAGCAAAGCCAAAATTGAGTATGGAAAGTTGAAAGAAAAGGTTAGACCCAACTGTGACATTGAATTTACTGCTCTGAGTGGTATAAATGATTCAAGAATCCTTAGTCATCACCTAATGTGAAAGTTCAGTCTGTGAGTACTGATTTGAAGGCAGCTGAAGAAATTTTAGAAACTCCTGTTAAGGAGATTATGGAGGAAAACTACTTCCCAGAGCAAATATTAAGTGTTGATGAAACCTCTCTGTTCTGGAAAATAGGCAAGGCAAGTGTGTAAATCATTATTTTTTTTCTGATCTTATAGGAAAACCATTCAGTCTTTTACCACTAAGTATGTTACTTGTGGGTTTATTGTTAATGTCCTTTACCAGGCTGAGAAATTCCCCTCTAGTCTTAGTTTGTTGAGTCTTTTTATAATGAGAGGGTGTTGTCAAGTACATTTTCTGTGTCTGTTGAAATGATCGTGTGCTTTTCTGTTCTTTGTTCTACTGATAGAATTTATTACATTGATTTATTTTCATATGTTGGACCAATCTTACATTCTTGTAATAAACCCCATTTGATCATGATACATAATCTTTTTAATATGCCACTAGCTTTGCTATGATAGTATTTTGTCAAGGAATTTGGCAACTATATTTATAAGGGATATTTGTTCTTAGTAGATTTTCTTTTGATGTCTTTATCTGATTTTGTATCACAGTAATCCTGGTCTCATATACTGAATTAGGAAGTGATTATATATATATATACATATATATATATGTGTGTGTGTGTGTGTGTGTGTGTGTGTGTGTGTGTGTATACTGAATAATTTTTTTTCTTTAACTCTTTGGTAAAATTCACCAGTGAAGCCATCTGGGCCTTGAATTTATGTTGTGGAAAATTGTTTAGCAATCTAATCTTTTTAAATTATTAAAAGTCTACCTATTCAGGTTTTTACTTTCTTCTTTATGCAGTTTTAGTAGTGTATACATTTCTAGGAATTTGTCTTTTATATCTTAGCTAATTTGTTGTTTTACAGTTGATTATAGTACTCACTTATAATTCTTTTTTTTAATACAAAGTTAGTAAAAATGTCCCCTCCCTGATTAAAGATTTTAGTCTTAGAGTCTGTTTCCCCCCGCCCCCTAGGTTGGTCTACCTAAAGGTTTACAAATTATAATAATTTTTTTCCATTAACCAAATTTTAATTTTGTTAATTTTTCATATAGAGATTTCTGTTCTCTTTATTCCTCCATGCTAAATATTCACTTTTTTTCTGCTTTTACTCTGTTTAGTTTGTTCTTCTATTTCTAGTTCTTAAGATAAAAATTAGTTTGTTAATTTGAGTTTTGTTTTTTGGGTTTTTATTTTTATGTAGCTATTAGGTATAATTTTTCACTGAGAACTTGTTTTGCTTCATTCAATAAGATTTGGTATGGTATATTTTCATTTTTATTCATCTCTAAGTATTGTTTTTTCTATTTAAATTTTATATCACATGTATTTTTTATTAAATTTATTGAGGTGACATTGGTTAGTAACATATACATTTTAAGTGTACAATCCTATAATACATCATCTATATTGCATTGTTTTCTTACCATGTAAAGTCTAGTCTTCTATACCCATATATTTGACTCCCTTTAGCCTCTTCAGCCTCCTTTCACTCTTCTTTCCCTCTGGTAATCACCATACTGTTGCTTGTGTCTATGAGTTCGCTTTGTGTGCACATTTTTGTTTTCTGTTTTATATTCCATGTAAGAGTAAAATTATATGGCTTTGTTTTTTTCTGTCTGACTTATTTTGCTTAGCATGGTATTCTTTTTTTGATAGAGAGAGGGAGGGAGAGAGAGAGAGAGAGAGAGAGAGAGAGAGAGCTGAACTGGGAGCTCCCCAGTTCAATTCTCTCCCTGTCTCTGTATCTCTCTCTCTGTGTCAAAAAACAATAAATAAATAAATATTTAAAGATTCATCCATGTTTTTGCAAATGGCAGTATTTTTTTTATGTCTGAGTAGTAGTACACTGTATATATGTACCACATCATTGTTGTACAATCACCCCTTGTAACCATGTATGAGCTACTGTGAATAATACTGCAATGAACATAGGGGTACATATATCTTTATGAATAAATGTTTTTAAATTTATTTTGAAAATCCCTGAGGGTTTCTGAGTCATGTAATATCTCTATTCTTAATTTTACGAGGAATTTCCATACTGTTATTTATAAGGATTGTTCCAATTTACATTTCTAACAGCAGTGTATGAGGAGTGTATGGAGTTTCTCCATATTTCCTGAAGCACTTGTAATTTTTTTCTCTTATTGATAATGGACATTCTAACATGTGTGAGGTGGTTTTGATTTGCATTTCCCTTGCAGCTAGTAAAGTTAAGCATATTTTCATACATCAATAGGCCATTGGAATGTCTCTTTGAGGAAAATATTTGTTCAGGTCCTCTGCTCATTTTTTAATTGAAGTTTTGTTTCTTATGTTATTGTTGTTGCTGTTGTTGAATTGTATAAGTTCTTTAAATTTTTTTATATTAGCCCTTTATTTGAATTATTATTTGCAATTATATTTTCTCATGTAGCTGGCTGTCTTTTTGTTTTGTTGGTGGTTTCATTTGGTGTGCAGAAGCTTTTTAGGTTGATGTAGTCCCACTCATTTATTTAATTATTTTACTACTTTGCCTTTGGGGTCAAATTCATAAAATTGTCTCTGAGACAAAGGTCCATAAGTATAAACCTATTGTTTCAGGTTTTATACTCATATTTAGGTCTTAGATCCATTTTGAATTAATTTTTGTTCATGGTTTTAAATCATCTCATCATTTCATTCTTTTTCATGTGGCTTTCCAATTGGACCAAACCTGTTTATTCAAGAGGTTTTTACTTTCTCCATTGTATGTTTTTGGTTTCTTTGTTGAATATTGTTTATTTTTGGCTCTCAATTCTTTTCCATTGGCTTGTTTTTCTGCCCCAATATCATATACTGTCTATAATATTGTCACTTTGTAGTATAATTTGATACCTCCAGGTTTTGGTTTTTTTCCCCCTCAGAATTACTTTGACTATTTAGAGTGTTCTGTAATTCCATACAAATTTGATGATTGTTATTTCTACTTCTTTGAAAAAATGTTATTAGAATTTTGATGGGGATTGCATTAAATCTGTATTTTGCTTTTGGTAATATGGTCATTTAACCATGTTGATTTTTCTAGTCCTTGAATATAAGAAATGTTTCCATTTATTTTTGCTTTTTCAGTTTCTTTTTTTTTAATTTATGTTATTTTACTTTTATTGGACAGAGAGAGAGAGACAGAGACAGAGACAGAGACAGAGAACTGAACTGGGGGAGCTCCCAGTTCAGCCCATGGTTCCGCACGGGCCAGGGCCGGGATTCGATCCCTGGTCCCAGGCGCTGCAAAGCGAGCGCTTAACCCACTGAGCTATCCTGGCTTCCCCTCAGTTTCTTTTTAAAATGTCTTGTAATCTTCAGGGTATAAATGTTTCACTTCCTTTCAGTTCATTGTTAGGTATTTTATTCTTTTTGTTGCAATTTCAAAAGCAATAGTTTCTTATTTCTTTTTCTGAAATTGCATTTTTAGTATACAGAAACAGAGTAAACTGCTATACATCGATTTTGTATACAGCAAATTCACTGTATTTGTCTCTATTATTTATTTTTAGTTATTATTTCAGTGGTTTCCTTATGAACAACCATTGCTTCCTAGTTTAGTACAATCAAGTTTGGATTTATATCAAATTAATTTCAACAGTATATAGAATCCTTATATTATTTTAATTTAAATTTTTTATTGTTAAATTTATTGGGGTGACATTAGTTAATAACAACTACATTGTTTCCAGATGTACAATACTACATTACATTGTCTATACATTGCATTATGTGCTCACCACCCAGAATCAACTCTCTTTCCATCACCATATATTTGATTCCCTCTCTCTACCTACCCCAGTTCTCCTACCCACCAACCCCTGTACACTCAGGTAACCACTAAACTATTGACTGTGTCCATGAGTTTTTTAAAATTGTTAAATTTCTTGGGGTGGCATTGATTGATAACAATTACATTGTTTCCAGGTGTACAATTCTACATCACATTGTCTAAACATCGCATTATGTGCTCACCACCCAGAATCAGATCTCTTTCTGTCACCATATATATGATTCCCCTTCCTTTCTCCTCTCCATCTCTACCACTTACCTCCCCACTTACTCTAGGTAACCACTAAACTATTGACTGTGTCCATGAGTTTTTGTTTCTTTGTTGCTTTCAGTTTTATATTCCACATATAAGTGAGGTCATATGTTTCTTAATTCTTTCAGTCTAACTTATTTCATAAGATGTTTTCAAGGTCTGTTCATGTTGTCACAAATTGCTGTATTTCATCTTTTCTTATTGCTGAGTAGTATTCCATTATATAAATGTACCATAACTTCTTTATTCAATCATCTATCAAAGGACAATTTGGTTGTTTCCATGAGATGGCCACCATGAACAGTGCTGTGATAAACATTTGGGTACATATATCTTTGCAGATTAAGGTTTTCAGGTTTTTGGGTAGATATCCAGGAGAGGGGTTGCTGGGTCATGTGGCAATTTCATTCTTACTTCTTTGAGGAATCTCTATACTGCCTTACATAGTGGTTGTACCAATATATATTCCCACCAGCAGTATATGAGGGTTCCTTTTCCTCCAAGGTCTTTCCAGTGCTTGTTATTCATTGTCTTGCTGATTATAGCCATTCTAACAGGTGTGAGGTGGTTTTAATTTGCATTCCCCTAATTGCTAGTTATGTTTAGCATTTTTTCATGTATCTGTTGTTTGTATGTCTTCATGAGAGAGTTCTGTTTGGATTTTCTTAATATATTTTTATTTATTTGTTTTTTTTTTATTTTTGACAGAGGGAGAGATACAGAGACAGAGACAGAGAGAGAACCGAACTGGGGGAGCTCCCAGTTCAGCATATGGTTCCGCACGGGCCGGGGCCGGGATTCGATCCCTGGTCCCTGGCGCTGCAAAGTGAGCACTTAACCCACTGAGCCATCCCGGCTTCCCCCTGTTTGGATTTTCTACCCATTTTTTAATTGGATCATTTGTTTGGTTGTTGTTGAGTTGTATGAGCTCTTTATATATTTTAGATATCAGGCCCTTATCAGAGGTATTGTTTGCAAATATTTTCACCCAATTGATCAGTTCACTTTTTACTTTGTTGACGTTTTTCTTTGCTGTGCAGAAGATTTTTAATTTGATATAGTTCCATTCATTTACTTTTGCTTTTGCTTCCCTTGCCTTTGGGGTCAAGTTCATAAAGTGCTCTCTGAACCCAAGGTCTATAAGTTAATGTGGAGGTCTTTAATCTACTTTGAGTTAATTTTGGTATATGGTGACAGTTCACAGTCCAGATTCATTCTTTTGCATGTGCTTTTTCAATTTTCCCAGCAACATTTACTGAAGAGGCTTTCTTTTGTCCATTGTATATATTTTTCTTCTTTGTCAAAGATTATCTGTCCATATATTTGTGTGTTTATCTCTGGGTTTACAATTTTGTTCCATGGGTCTGTGTGTCTGTCTATTTTTCTGCCAACACCAAGCTGTTTTCATTATTAACAATTTGTAGTACAGACTGAAGTTAGGAAGTGTGATGCCTCCAGCCTTATTCTTTCCTTGGAGGTTTGAATTGGTGATTCATGGTCTTTTGCGGTCCCATATGTATCTGATGATTTTTTTTTTTATCTATTACTCAAAAGAATTTTTGTGGGATTTTGATAGGATTTTCATTAAATCTGTATATTGCTTGGGATAATATGGCCATTTTAACTATGTTGATTCTTCCCATCCATGAACTTTGGATATCTTTCCATTTCTATGTATCTACTTTAATTTATTTTAATAGTGTCATATTTTTCCATGTATAAGTCTTTCACGTTTTTTTTGTTCAGTTTATTTCTAATTATTTTTTTCTTTTGGTTTTGACCACAAAATTATCATTTTACTCATTTCTTTTTCTGAATTTTTGTTGTTTATATATAAAAATGCTGTGGATTTTTTACATTGATTTTATATCCTGCAACTTTACTGTATTCAGTTATTATTTCTAATAGTTTTCTGGTGGAGTCTTTTTTTTTAAGATTTATTTTTATTGTTTTTTGACAGAGAGACAGAGGGACAGACAGAGAGAGACAGAGAGAAGTGGGAGGACCAAGAGCAGTCTCCATAGTTGACAGCATTAGTTTTCCATATAGTCTCACTCCAGAGATGGGCATGGGGCTATGCAGGGCAGGAACTGGGCCGGGAGCCTCCTGCATAGGCCCTGGCAAGAACTGAACTGGGGTCACACCCCAGTTCAGCATATAGGTCTGCATGGACCGGGCCCGGGATTTGATCCTTGGGCTCCAGGTCCGCAAAGTGAGCGCTTAACCTGCTAAGCCATCCCAGCTTCCCCTGGTGGAGTCTTTAGGGTTGTCTATATAAAGGATTATGTTATCTGCAAAAAGTGATAGTTTAACTTCTTCATACCCAATTTGGACGCCTTTTATTTCATTTTCCTGCCTGACCGTTGTGGCTAGACCTTCAGTAGTGATTGTGGAAATCCCTGTCTTGTTCTTGATTTTAGAACAAATTACAGGTTTTCCGCATTCAAGTACGACATTCACCGAGGATTTGTCATACATGGCCTTTATTATGTTGAGGTACTTTTTCTTTATACCCATTTTATTAAATGTTTTGATCATAAATGGATGTTGTATCTTGTCAAATACTTTTTCTGCATCAATTAATATAATCATAAGGTTTTTATCTTTCATTTTGTTTATGTGTTGTATTGCATTGATCGATTTGCGTTTGTTGAACCATCCTTGTGCCCCTGGCATGAACCCCACTTGATCATGATGTATAATCTTTTTAATGCATTGTTGTATTTTATTTGCTAGTATTTTGTTTAAAAAATTTTTACTTGTATTCATCAGAGATATCAGTCTATAGTTTTCTTTTTCTGTGATGTCCTTAGTAAACTTTGGTATTAGGGTAATGTTGCCCTCATAGTATGAGACATGAAGTAATGCCTCTTCTTTAACTTTTTGGAAAAGTTTGAGGAGGATAGCTGTTCCTCTTTGAATGTCTGGTAAAATTCATTTATGAGTCTATCTGGTCCTGAACTCTTGTTTTGGGGGAGGTTTTCGATGACTGTTTCAATTTCCTTAATGTTGATTGGTCTGTTTAGATTATCCAGTTATTCTTGATTCAACCTAAGTAGATTATATGTTTCTAAAAACTTGTCCTTTTCTTCTAGGTTGCAAAATTTGGTGGCATTTAGTCCTTCCTAGTATTCTTGTATGATCCTTTGTATTTCTGTGGTGTCAGTTGTAATGGTCCCTCTTTCATTTCTAATTTGGATTATTTGTGTGTTTTCTATTTTTCCCTTGGTGAGCCTAGCCAGTGGTTTGTCAATTTTATTAATTTTTTTCAAAGAAGCAGCTCTTTGTTGCATTAATTTTTTCTATTGTTTTTTCTATCCTCTATTTCATTTAGTAATGCTTTAATTTTTATTACTTCATTCCTTCTGCTGGCTTTGGGTGTTTTTTGTTCTTCTTTTTCTTGTTCTTAAAAATGTAATATTAGGTTGTATACTTGTGATTTTTCTTGTTTCTAGAGAAAGGCCTGTAGTAATATAAATTTCCCTCCTATTACTGCTTTTGCTCTATCGCAGTAATTTTGGTATGTTGTGTTTTCATTGTCATTTGTTTCTATGTATATTTTAATTTCTTCTTTTATTTCTTCTTTGATTCAATCATTTTAATAACATGTTGTTTAATCTCCATGTATATGTGATTTTTCCTGCTTTCTTTCTGTAGTTGATCTCCAATTTCAATGCTTTCTGATCAGAGAATACACTTGGTATGATTTCAATCTTTTAAAATTTGCTGATGCTAGCTTTGTGTCCCATTATGTGGTCTATCCTTGAGAATGTTCCATGTGCACCAGAAAAAAATGTGTAGTCACGTGTTTTAAGATGAGGTATTCTGTAAATGTCAACTGTGTCAAACTGATGTAACGTATCATTTAAAGCTGATATTTTCTTATTCATTTTCTGTCTGAATGATCTGTCCATGGCTGTCAATGGGGTGTTTAAGTCCCCTAGTATAATTGTGTTTTTGTCAGTTTCTCCTTTTACATCTGTTAGTAGTTGCTTTGTAAATTTTGGTGCTTCTTGGTTGAGGGCATATGGATTAATAAGTGTCATGTCTTCTTGTTGTAATGTCCTCTTTATCATTATAAATATCCATGTTTTTGTCTTACTATCTTTTTGATTCTGAAGTCTGTTTTGTCAGATATAAGTGTGGTTATACCTGTTTTCTCTGGATGCCATTTGCTTGGAATATTTTTTTCCCACCTTTTCACTTTGAGTCTGTTTTGTTGTGCCTGAGGTGTGTCTCCTGAAGACAGCCTAAGGTTGCTTTGCTCTTCAATCCAGTTTGCTATTTTGTGTCTTTTTATCAGTTAGTTCAGTCCATTTACATTTTTTTTTAATACTAGTTGGTTTTGTTATTTTTATGTTTTTATTTATTTATTTTTATTTTTTTGACAGAGAGAGATAGAGAGATACAGAGACAGAGACAGAGAGAGAACTGAACTGGGGGAGCTCCCAGTTCAGCATATAGTTCTGCACGGGCCGGGGCCGGGATTCGATCCTTGGTCCCCGGGGCTGCAAAGTGAGCGCTTAACCCACAGAGCCATCCCAGCTTCCCCCGGTCCATTTACATTTAAGGTGATGATTGACATATAAGGATTTCATATAGCCTTTTTACCTTTTGTTTTCTGGTAGCTCTTTTTTTTAATTGCTCTTTGCCTTTTTATTCCCATAGGTCCTTTTAGTTTGTTGGTGTTTTTGACTGTCTTCTCTGTTTTCTTTTTCTTTTCTGTGTCCCAGTTCTAAGTTCTTTTTGAGTGGTTACCATGAACTTTATATAAAAGAAAATATCATATATTCAGTGGTTCTTTTTCATAAGAATGTTTCTAACCTCCATTCTCTGGAAATTTAAACCATTACTTCCTCCCCTTTTATGTTTTTGTTGTTCCAATTTATCCCTATTAATATTTAATTTTTGTTTCAGGTCTAATCGCTTCTTTCAGTATTTGTTGAAATGCAATCCTTTTGCTGGAGAGTTATTTCAATTTCTATATGTCTGAAAAGGTCTTTATTCCTCTTTTCTATCTAAAAGAAAACTTTGCTGGGTAGAATATTCTTGGCTGGTATTTTCTCCCTTTTAATATTTTGAATACTTCCTTTCACTATCTTTTGGCTTGTAGAGTTTCTGTTGAGAAATCTGACAATAGTCTGATGAGCTTTCCTTTATAGGTTATGGTGTTCTTTGTTCTGGCTGTCTTGAGGATTCTTTCTTTGTCCTTGACCTTTAACATCTTTAGTAAAATGTGCCTTGGAGAGGATCTTCTAGGATTCACATGTCTAGGGGTCCTGTTTCCTTTTTAAATTTGAGGATCCAGTTTTTTCCTTAGATTTGAGAAGTTCTCATTTTTTATTTGTCTGAACAAATTGTGTGCCCATCTCATCCTCTGCTTCCTCAGGAATACCTATTATCCTCATGTTAGTCTTTCTAATGGAGTCAGATAGTTCTTGCATGTGTGTGTGTGTGTGTGTATGTGTGTGTGTATATATATATATATATATATATATATATATATATATATATATATATATATATATATATATATATATATATATATATACTCTTAAGTCTCCCTCTTCTTCCTTCTGTGACATTTCCAAATTTCTGTTTTTGATTTTACTAATTCTTTCCTTCATCTGGTCAGCTTTGCTAGCTATTTCATTTTTCAATTTTTATTGTGTTATCTCCAGAATTTCTATTTGCTTCTTTTTTATAGATTCAATTTTCTTTTGTGAGATAATTTTGTTCTCTCTGTGTACTCTGCCAATTTTCTGTGATTTCTTTGGGTGTTTTCAGAATTGCAGTCTTGAATTATTTGTTCCTTAGCTCATATATTTCCATATCTTCAAGTTTCTTTCTGGAGATTTTTCATTTTCTTTCTGAGTACCTTTGTTTAATTGGGTACTCATTACTGTTGGAACATTTGTTTTTGTCAATGTGAGGACTTTTCCCATGATAAATATGAATAAATCTTTCTATTAATTCCTAGCTGGTGTTACTGCAGTATTTTGTAATATTTTTTCTTGGTTATTTGGTTTTCTCACAATGGAAGACTTCCTTGATCTTGGGCTTCTCTTTAACTGTCACCCTGGTTTCTGTATGCCTCGTCTTTGGGAAGATGTGTTAGGTGATGATATTTTATGCCTCTGAGATCCCAGTGCAGTCAGAAGCTGCCATACCTATGCTACACAATTTTCCTAGATCTCTCTGCTGGCCTCAGTGGAAAGGGTGCAGGCAGGGTTTGTTGGGAAAGGCACAGGTGTGTTTACATCATAGGGTAATGGTGGCTTCCCTCTGCTTGCCTAAGTGGGAAAGGTTGGGGTGGTGTTTGTTTGAAAAGTTGCAGGTGTATGTGTCACAGGGTAATGGTATCTTCTCGGGAGCAGCTCACTGAAGGCAGGTTTTGGGTGAGACTGTCTGGGCAAGCTTTGGGAAAGAGCAAGGGCAAGTAACCAGGTTCTATGGCCACGGCCATGCAATGCTCTGTTCGTGGTCCCACCATGCTTCAGCTACCAGCACACTCTCACTGCTGGCATTCCAGCCACTGCAACACCCACTTCCTGTTTCCATAGCCGGCCTTATGCTCCATGGCTCCCCTAGCTCCAGCCACCCAACCCATATGCTGGCAGCCAGACCCTAAGTCCAATCACCTGCACTGATCTCTGGCTGCAGCTGTTGCCTCACTCTGGCCTCCTGCACTGCACTATAGTCGCCGTCACCCCACCATGGCTGCTCCCGCTGTGCTCCCTGCGCTCCCACTGTGGCTTCGTGCCACAACCAGCCACGCCCACTTTTGACGTTCACCCCACATTCTGGCTGCATGCACCTCCACCTTAGTTCCTTCTAGGTCTCCAGCCCACCCAGAATTGATCTGCACCTTGACCCACACTCCCACCTCAGTCAGTCTCTCCTTTGTTGGTCCCTGGGTCAGCCTCTGGGTCCTTCACCGAGTAGGTCTCCAGGTCGTGCTCTGTCACATGTCTCTGCATTGCTCCCTTTCTCTCTCACTCACCCCCCTTTCTCTGGTTTTAGGTATTTTTTTTTGCGATGAGTGAGTTCCTCAGCCATCGCTGTGTGTTGCTTAGGGATTCTCTCGTTAGATTTTAGTTGTTTAATTTGTTTTTCTTTCAAGGGGAGGTTTGAATTTTGTTTTGTTTTGTTTTGTTTTGTTTTGTTTTGTTTTGTTTTAGCTCTGTAAATTTAGGCCGCTGTTATTTTAATGTTTATTATTATTAGTGCACAGCTAGAAAAGGAATTAAGAGGCAAATATCCCTGGAAGGATAACACATTTACATTACTGTTAAAGGCAGTATCCTGAGTACTTAAAAATGAAAAAAATCAGAAAAAGGGGGAGAAGTTCAAGATACGGGTGGGATAGAGGAGATAGCCCTTTATATGTCTTCTCATGCATCATTTAGTTTTATTTATTCATTCATTCATTCATTTTGCTTAATAGTCACTTGTTTTCCCAGCCTCTGACTAAATAACGTTAAGTTTATACTACATTTTTCACTTTTAACTTTTACAGTTAGGTCCTTTTTTATGTTTGATTCATCTTCCCCCATCTATTCTGGGATATCATCAGAAACATGGTAGGCCTCCAGAAATGTTTGTTGACTGACTGATTTTTTTACATTATAAAAGTCAAAACCTGATTTCTTCTTCTCATTAGAAAAGCTAATATTGTCCATTACATTGTACAATAAGTGCTTACCAAATGCTTTTTAGAACACTAGTTGAAGTAGATGGCTATGTTCAAAATGAAAAGTCCCCGTATTCAAGAATAATATGGAGGGGAAGCCGGGATGGCTCAGTGGGTTAAGAGCTCACTTTGCAGAGCTGGGGACCGAGGATTGAATCCCGGCCCCGGCCCATGCGAAACCATGTGCTGGGCTGGGAGCTCCCCCAGTTCAGTTCTCTCTCTGTCTCTGTATCTCTCTCTCTCTCTCTCTCTCTCTCTCTCTCTCTCTCTCTCTCTCTCTCTGTCAAAAATAAATAAATAAAAATATATCATTAAAGGTGATTCAATTGAAAAAAAAAAAAAGGAAGAATATGGAGACCCAGTCATTTAATTACATGGAAGAAAGCCTTGTAGAATTCTTATTTATTTATTTATTTATTTATTTATTTATTTATACGTTTAATGCCCCCTCCCAATGCCTTCCTCCAGCCCTCACCCCTCACCTCCCCACCCCCACCCCCAGGCAAACACCAAACCACTGACTCCATGAGTTTTTGTTTCTCTGTTACTTTCAGTTTTATATTCCACTTATGAGTGAGGTAATATGTTTCTTGATTCTTTCAGTCTGACTTATTTCACGTAATAAGATGTCCTCAAGGTTCGTCCATGTTGTCACAAATTGCTGTATTTCATCTTTTCTTATTGCTGAGTAATATTCAACTGTGTAAATGTACCACTACTTCTTTATCCAGACATCTATCGAAGAACATTTTGGTTGTTTCCATGACTTGGCCACTGTAAACAGTGCTGCGATGAACACTGGAGTACATATGTCGTTGGGAATTAAGGTTTTCAAGTTTTTTCAGTAGATACCCAGAAGAGGGGTTGCTGGGTCATATGGCAATTCCATTCCTAATTTTTTGAGGAATCTCCATATTACCTTCCACAGTCGTTGTACCAGTTTACATTCCTACCAGCAGTATATGAGGGTTCCTTTTTCTCCACAGCGTCTCCAGCACTTGTTATTCCTTGTCTTGTTGATTATATCCATTCTAACAAGTGTGAGGTGGTATCTCATTTACCTTTTAATTTGCATCTCCCTAATTGCTAGTGATGTTGAGCATTTTTTCATGTGTCTGTTGGCCGTTTCTATGTCTTCAGAGAAGCAGTATCTGTTTATGTCACCTGCCCATTTTTTAATTGGATCGTTTGATTTTTGTTGCTGTGTTGTATGAGTTCTTTATATATTTTAGATATTAGCCCCTGACCAGAGGCATTGTGTGCAAATATATTTTCCCATTTGGTTGGTTTTCTTTTTACTTTGTTGATGGTGTCCTTTGCTATATAGAAGTTTTTAGTTTGATATAACCCCATTCATTTATTTTTGCTTTTACTTCCATTGCCATTGGGGTCAAGTTCATAAAGTGTTCTCTGAACCTAAGGTCTATAAGTTTAGTACTGATGCTTTCTTCTATGCACTTAATTGTTTCGGGTCTTATGTAGAGGTCTTTAATCCACTTTGAGTTAATTTTGGTATATGGTTAGATTTCACAGTCCAGATTCATTCTTTCACATGTGGTTTTCCAATTTTCCCAGTACCATTTACAAAAGAGGCTTTCTTTTCTCCATTGTATTTGTTTTTCTCCTTTGTCAAAAATTATCTGTCTATATGTTTGTGGGTTTATTTCTGGGTTATTGATTCTGTTCCATCTGTATATCTATTCTGGCAATACCAAGCTGTTCTGATTATTGATGCTTTGTAGTATAGACTGAAGTCTGAGAGCATGATGCCTCCAGTCTTATTCATGTTTTGGAGGATTGTTTTGTTGATTTGGGGTCTTTTGTGGTTCCATATGAAACTGATAATTTTTAATCTATTTCTCGAAAGAATGTCTGTGGGATTTTTATTGGAATTGCATTAAATCTGTATATTGCTTTGAGTAATAGGGCCATTTGAAATATGTTTATTGTTCCAATCCATGAACATGGAATATCTTTCAATTTCTTTGTATCTTCTTCAATTTCTTTTAATAGTGCCTTACAGTTTTTTGTGTATAAGTCCATCACATTCTTTTTTAAGTTTACTCCTAAATATTTTATTCTTTTTGTTTTCATCTCAAAAGGTATCATTTCTCTCATTTCTTTTTCTGAAGTTTCATTGTTTGCATATAAAAATGTTGTCGATTTTTGTACATAGATTTTATATTCTGCAAATTTACTGTATTCATTTATTATTTGTAATTGTTTTCTGATGGAGTCTTTAGGGTTTTCTATATAAAGGATCATGTCTTCTGCAAAAAGTGAGAGTTAAACTTCTTCATTCCCAATTTGGATGCCTTTTATTTGTTTCTTCTGCCTGATGGCACTGGCTAGAACTACCAGCTCTATGTTGAACAACAGTGGTGACAGTGGACATCCCTGTCTTGTTCCTCATTTTAGAAGAAAGGGTTTCAGCTTTTCCCTGTTCAATATGACATTCGCTGAGGGTTT
This sequence comes from Craseonycteris thonglongyai, assembly GCA_004027555.1. Lineage (NCBI taxonomy): Eukaryota > Metazoa > Chordata > Mammalia > Chiroptera > Craseonycteridae > Craseonycteris > Craseonycteris thonglongyai. Next base: position 3,810 of record PVKE010019089.1, on the reverse strand, counting down.
GTCATATATGGCCTTTATTGTGTTAACGTATTTTCCTTCTATACCCATTTTATTAAGTGTTTTGATCATAAATGGATGTTGTATCTTGCTGAATGCTTTTTTTTTTTTACATCAATTGATATAATCATATGATTTTTATCTTTCATTTTGTTTAGGTTGTGTATCACATTGATCGATTTGCATATGTTGAACCATCCTTGTGCTTCTGGGATGAATCCCACTTGATCGTGATGTATGATCTTTTTAATGTATTGTTGTATTCTACTTTGCTAGTATTTTGTTTAGGACTTTTGCATCAGTGTTCATCAGAGATATTGGTCTATAGTTTTCTTTTTTTGTGATGTCCTTACCAGGCTTTGGTTTTAGGATAATGTTAGCCTCATAGAATGAGTTGGGAAGTATTGCCTCTTCTTCAATTTTTGGAAAAGTTTGAGGGGGATAGGTGTTAGTTCCTCTTTGAATGCCAGGTAAAACATATTAGTAAGACCATCTGGTCCTGGAATCTTGCTTTGGGGAAGTTTTTTTGATGATTGTTTCAATTACCATACCATTGATTGGTCTGTTTAGGTTATCCAATTCTTCTTGATTCAGTCTAGGTAGGCTATATGTTTCTAAAGACTTGTACATTTCTTCTAAGTTGCAAAATCTGGTGGCATATAGTCCTTTGTAGTAGTTTTGTATGATCCTTTGTATTTCTGTGGTATCAGTTGGGTAATTCCCCCTTTTTCACTTCTAATTTGGGTTATTCGTGTATTTTCTCTTTTTCCCTTGGTGAGACTAGACTCACCAAGGGAAAATGAGCATACCACTTTCTTGATAATGTCTCGAATTCTTGTTTTTTATAACCTTATTCTTTCTCTTTTATATTATTGTAACAAATTATCTGTCTATATTATAATTATATTAACATAGATTTGTTATTATATTGTATTGTGTAGTTTTTAAAACTACTAGAAAAAAGCTACAAACAAAAATACATTTATAATCTTAGTATTTATTTATGTAGTTATCTTACTACTGTTTTATTTCTTCACATTGATTCAAGTAACTCTAGTGTTCTTTCATTTCAGCCTAAAGAATTACCTTTAAAATTTCTTATAGGGCAAATGTGGTGGTAACAAACTTTCTCATCAGTTATTGTTAATATTGGAATGCCTTAAGTTTGTTTGTTTGTTTGTTTGTTTTTTGAAGGATATTTCCGCTTAATATAAAATTATTAATTAGTGTATTTGTTGTTTAAGTATTAATATTTTGAATATGTCATCCCACTGCTTTATAGTCTCCACTGCAGAGTCTCTTTATATAATGACTTGCTTCTTTTCTGCTTCTTTCTTTATTCACTCTTTGGCTTTGGCTTTTAATTACGTGTCTAGATATAGATTTTTTTCTACATAGAGTTCATTGAGCTTCTTTATTTGTAAATTGAATTTTTTTATAAAATTGAGAATTTGGGAAGAGTTTCTTTAAATATTTTGTCTTCCATTTTCTATTTTCTATATCTAAGACTCTCACTACTAGAATGTTAGTATACTTAATAATAATGTCCCATAGGTTTCTAAAGTGTTTCTCATTTTTCTTCATTAATTTTTTTCTGTTACATGAAGTGACTGATTTCAATTGTCATATCTTCAAGTTTACTGATTCTTTTTTTTCCCCGTCTTTAAATTTGGTATAGTACATTTTTCTCATCTCTACTGATTTTTTTAAATTTGTTTTTACCTTTCAGTCCTTGTTCTTTCAACTCCGGGATTTTTAGGTGGTTCCTGTTGTATAAGGTCTGTCTCGTTAGTGATATTCTCTATTTGGATTGAATTGATCTCCTTCTCTCAGTTCTTTAGACATGGTTTCTTTTAGTTTTTAACATAGTTAAAGTAAGTGTTTTAAAATATTTTTCTAGTAATTCCAATATCTGTGCTTCCTCGGGGACAGTTTCTATCCATTGTTTATTTTATTTAATTTTTTGTTTATAGGCTGTAAGTTTTATTTTCTTTGCATATCTCATATTTTGGTTGAACACTAGAGTTTTTAAAGATTCATTTTACTGTTTTTGATAGAGAGAGAGAGAGACAGAGACAGAGAGAAGGGGGAGGGCCCAGAGCATTCTCCATAATTGTACATCATCAGTTTTCAACATTGTTTCATTCCACACAAGTGGGCAGTGGTCGTGCAGGGCGGGGCTTAGGTTCATTCCACACAGGTGGGCAGGGGTTGTGCAGGGCGTGAACAAGGTGGGGTGCCTCACACATGGGAGGCATGCCCCCATGAGCTTGGGGCTTCCCACTTGAGGCACCCCTCAGGTGGGTGCCAAACCAGGGGCCTTCCAAATAGAAAGCTTGCCCCAGAGGGAACCAAACCTGAGTGGGAAGCACACCCCACTTCAGCACATGGGTCCACATGGGCTGGTACCAGGACTAGGACTCTATCCTCAGACTCCGGGGCTGCAATACAAGTGTTCTACCTGTTGAGTCATCCTGACTTCCCCCCAAACTAGACTTTTTAAATAATGTAAAGTGGCAACTCTGGAAATTTGATTTTCTCTCTCTATTTTACCAGGGTTTGTTGTTGGCACTGCTTATTATACTAGTCTCTGTTTGCTTAGTGATTCTTTGGTATTAATTATGTATAATCTTCTGTATTGTTTGTCATGAATGGCCACTAAAGTCTCTACTGTGTTAGTTAAGTGGTCAGCAAATAATAAAATAAAGAGTTTATTAACTGTCTAACCAATAAATCTCTCAGTCTTTACTAAAGGATTCTGTTGGGTGTTAAAATATGTCTTCAATGCTCACCTAGGGCATTTATAACTGTTCTAAACCCTTCATTTCCTCATTGTTTAGAACCCCAAGGTTAACCAGAGGTAATAACTTATGGTCTTTTCGTGTATCACCTGAGTATGCACACAGCCCTACGAATGTCTGATGCCTTTTAGATTCCTAGGAATACATCAGAGCTTTCCAAAGTCTCTATGGACAGTTCGTTCCTCAAATTTTCTTTTTAAATTTTTAGTAAGTCTCTTGTTTCTGTCAACTGTTATTCATTACCTTAAGCAGCTGTGCGACAAATGCTTTTTCTTCCCTAGGAATGGGTTTAACACTGGGTGACCAATGAAGTCAAGCCTGCTGTGTCAGTTTCTTCAGGAACAACACAACACAAATACTGACACAAGTCAAACGTTTCTTGGGAATTAAATCTGTTCTACTTACTCCATCACCTGGAATTTTGTTTATTTTCAAGGCTACTGTTGGCTTTGAGAGAGGTGATGGGGCTGGGGCAAGGTAAAAATGCCACAAAACTTGCAGCTCTTGGCAAGACTAAGGTGTTTTTCTTTCATAAATGCATTCTGGGTTGATGCAAACTTTTGGCTAATTTCCAAACTTCTGAAAAAGAAGTCTTCTATAAAAAGTGTTGCTGGTTACTTTATTGCTTTTGTGAAGTGGTTATTCAGAGGTTATTACTCTACTATTTCCACTGACATCACGCACAGCCACATTCTTTGTAATATTAAGTATCTCTCATAAAAATGAACAGCTAAACAGTAGTTAGAATTTAGCAAAAACAAAATATGTTTTGCTCATCCAAGTTGAAAGACACTCTGTATTCTATTTTTTTTATTTTTTTAAGTTATTTATTTATTTATTTATTTATTGACACAGAGAGAGAGAGAGAGAGAGAGAGATACAGAGACAGAGACAGAGAGAGAACTGAATTGGGGAAAATCCTCAGTTCAGCATATGGTTCTGCACGGGCCGGGGCCGGGATTCGATCCTCAATCCCCGGCGCTGCAAAGTGAGTGCTTAACCCACTGAGCCA
>PVKE010019088.1:0-28851 GCA_004027555.1 Craseonycteris thonglongyai | reverse complement strand
TGGTATTCTGAACTGTAAACTTTGAAGGAAAGACCAATAATTCTTTTTCTTTTTTTTAAGATTTCTTTTATTGTTTAAGAGAAGATGAGAGAGAGAAAGAGGGAGGGCCCAGAGCCGTCTCCATAATTGTACATCATTAGCAGTGACAGGGTTTCATTTCACACAGGTGGATGTGGGGCTGCATGGGGTGAGAACCAAACTGGAGGCCTTGTACATGGGAGGCAAGAACCTCTGCCCCCGAGCCATTCCAGCAATGACCAGTTTCACCACAGTTCAGCATATGGGTTTGCACGGGCCAGGACTGGGACTTGAACCCTGGACCTCGTGATTGTGAGGCAAGAACTCAACTGCTAAGCTACCCCAGCATCCCAATGATTTTTTTTTTTAATTTGATTTTCCCATCTTGTGTCTGGCAGCTAACAGGTACAGAAGGTCTGCTTATGAATCGAGCTGTGAGAATCCAATAGGAAAAACCAATTTGAACAGATGCCACTTTTGCCTCTGTGAAAGCATTTCATAGCTTTCATTATTGTGACAAGTTCTTATTGACTGGATACTGGCAGTGGTGAGATGTGGTTTTCAGGGTTCTCTCCTACTCTAGCTCCACATTCTTTGGCAAAGCTGGTCCTAGGACAAGGGGGATTGAAACAATCACAACAGGGACCGGGGCTTCTGGGAAATGCCTCTGGGAGGCAGCAGGCAGGAAAAGAAGGTAGTGCCAGTCTCTGCAGAACAATAACAAGGAACCAATATGAGACTCACCTCGTAATGTGTAATATTCGGTACATATGGACCCCTCCCCACCTACCATGCTACTATCTTGTTCAAAAACCTCTCATGACTTTTGAATGCCTATAGAAGGAAGTCCAAATGCTCCATGTTGGCAATGGGGTCTTCTCCAAGGTGAATCAAGCCATGCCTTCCCACCCCCTGCCCCCCCACCCCATCCCTCATGCTCTCTTCAACCAAACTATAGGTGGTTCCCTAAACACACACTGTTTTCCTGACTGTTCCTTTTCTCCCCCTGGACATTTCTCAGCCCTACCACTTCCACCTGTAGAAATCCTAAGCTCAGTTCAAACACCTTCACATCCAGTAAGACCTCCCGGCATCTCAGTCTTGTTAGTCTTGTTTATGGCTTATGATTGTAGCTCCCTGACTACGCTGGGAGCTATGTCCAATTCACCCAGAGCTATGTGGCTCTCCATCATCTGTCCCTGTTTTGCCTTACACCAGAGCACCTATCAATGTCTATGTTAGTTTCCTAGGGTTGCTGTAACGAAGTGCCATGAACTGGGTGGCTTAAAACAACACACATTTATTCTCCATTCTGGAGGCTAGAAATCTAAAAGCAAGGTGTTGGCAAGGCTATGCTCTCTCTGTGAAGACTCTAGGGAAGATTCCTTGCTTTTCCAGCTTCAGGTGGTTGCTGGCAATCCTTGGTGTTGCTTGGCTTGTAGATGCACCACTCTAATGTCTGCCACCATCATCACATGGCATTCTGTGTGTGTGTGTGTGTGTCTATGTCCAAATTTTCTTCTTGTAAGGACACCAGTCATTGGATTAGGACCCACACCAATAGAGTATGACCTCACCTTAATTTGATTACATATGTAAAGACCTTTATTTACAAATAAGATTACATTTACAGGGTGGACATCAAGTTTGGGGGGATACTATTAAACCCAGTACACCATCCAGCATGCTCTATATATTCTATTTGTTTATTGTCTCTCACCCCCACATAGAATGTCAGCTCTATGAGGTTGAAGTTGTCCATTTTGTTCACGCAGTGTCTAGAACAAGGCTTGACACATAGTAGACACTTAATAAATATTTTGTGAATGAATTCTTGTATCCCTTTGCCCCCTACCCCCACAGGGAATCTGAATGAGAGAAGGGGAGATAAGGATGAAAAGCAAGTATTGCCTAGAACATAATATTAATAAATGCTCTGTAAATATGTGCTGGATGCACTAATACAACACTGACGGAGCACTTATTTTCTACAAGGTGTGAGGAAAGGTACAAAGAAGTGAGAAGGAAACAGCTGAGCACTGGCTATACTTCTGTGTGACTCTGGGAAAGTCATTCAACCTCTGGGTTTTACTTTCTCATCTGTAACATGGAGGTAATAACAGTACCTACTTCATAGGATTGTCATGAGGATTAAGTGAGTTTGTACATATAAAGAGCATAGCACAGTGCCTGGCACATGGTAAGCACCATAATTAATTATTTTATTTTTATTCATTCATTCAGTCATTTATCTATTTAAAGATTTATTTTATTGTTTGGGAGAAGATGAGAGAGAGAGAGAGAGAGAGAGAGGAGGGATGGCACAGAGCAGTCTCCATAGTTGTACATCATTAGTTGTGACATGGTTTCTTTCCACACAGGTGAATGTGGAGCCACGCCGGGTGAGAGCCAAACTGGGGCCCTCCCACATGGGAGGCGAGAACCTTCGCCACCATCCCAGCAGTTATCAGTTACACCAGAGTTCAGCATATGGTTTTGCATGGGCTGGGGCTGGGAATTGAACCCAGGCCTAGTGATTGTGATTGTGAGGCAAGCGCTCAACTGCTGAGCTATCCCAGTATCACCAACTCTCTCTCTCTCTCTCTCTCTCTCTCTCTCTCTCTCTATATATATATATATATATATATATATATATATATATATATATATATATACACACACACACACATACATACATATACACACACATATATACATATATATATATATATATATATTAGTTGACAATCAATATTATTTTATATTAGCATCAAGTATACAGCACAGTGGTTAGGTATTTATTTATTTTATAAAGTGATCCCCCTGATAAGTCTAGTACCCCTCTGACACATGCATAGTTTTTACATCATTATTGACTATATTCCCCACATCCCCATGACTCCTATGACTAACAATTTGTGCTTCCTAATCCCTTCACCTTTCTCACCCATCCACCAACCCCTTCTCATCTAGCGACCATCAGTTTGTTCTTTGTATCTATGAGTCTATTTCTGTTTTGTTTGTTTGTTTATACTGTTCTTTGGTTTCCACATATAAGTGAGATCATATGGTATTTGTCTTTCTCAGTTTGACTTATTTCGCTTAGGATAAATATCATCTAAGTACATTCATGTTGTTGCAATTGGTAAGATTTCATTATTTTTATGGCAGAGTAATACTTCATTGTCTTGTTTCTGATCTTGAGGAGAATGCTTTTATATAGATTTATTTTTATTGTTTTTTGACACAGAGAGAGAAACAGAGACAGAGAGACAGAGAGACGAGGGAGGGCCCACAGCAGTCTCCATAGTTGACATTAGTTTTCCATATGGTTTTACTCCACAGGTGGTCACAGGGCAGGAACTGGGCCAGGAGCCTCCTGCATAGGCCCCAGCAAGAACTGAACTGGGGGCACACCCCAGTTCAGCATGTGGGTCCACATGGGCCAGGGCTGGGATTCGATCCTCCAGCTCCGGGGCTGCAAAGTGAGCACTTAACCCACTGAACCATCCCAGCTTCCCCTGGAGAATGCTTTTAGCTTTTCCCCATTGAATATGATATTAGCTGTAGGTTTATCATATATGACCTTTATTATGTTGAGATATGTTCTCTCTCGTCCCACTTTACTGAGACTTTTTATCATAAACAGATGCTAGATTTTGTCAATCACTTTTTCTGATCATATAACCTTTTCATTTTGTTTATGTGATGTATCATGTTAATTGATTTGCAGATATTGAACCAACCTTGCATACCAGAAATGAATCCCACTTGATCATAGTGTATGATCATAGTGTATTGTTGAATTTGGTTTGCTGATATTTGGTTGAGGATTTTTGCATCTATGTGCATTAGGGATATTGACCTATCATTTTCCTTATATTTTTATTTTTTATTTTTTGCAATGTCTTTGTCTGCTTTTGGAATCAGGGTAATCATAGTTATTATTTTTGTGGTTGTTTTTATGTGCTAGATTCTGTGCAAGCTGTTTTTTTTTAAGCCAGTTTTATTGAGATACAATTTACATACCATAGAATTCTCCCTTTGAACATATAAAACTCAGTGGTTTTTAATAAATGGGATCCTGCAACCATCACCACAACCTAATTTGAGAACATTTTTGTTCCTCCTTAAAAATAACCCATACACATTAGCAGTCATTCCTCTTTCTCCAACCCATGCTCCTACCCCTGGCAACCACTACTCTACTTTTTGTCTATGGATTTGCCTATTCTGGAATTATATATAAAGGGAATCATACAATATGTGGCCTTTTGTGTCTCTTGACATAATGTTTTCAAGGTTCATCCATGTTTTAGCATGCCTCAGTACTTCAATCCTTTTTATAGCTGAATGATGCTCCACTGTGTGGATATACCACATTTTGTTTACTCGCTCATCAGTAAATGAACATTTGGTTGTTTCCACATTGTGGCTATTATACATAACAATGCTACGAACATTCATGTACAAGGTTTTGTATGGACATATGCTTTCATTTATCCTCGGTATATACCTAGGAATGGAAGTCCTGGATCACATAGTAACTCTATCTGTAACATTTTTAGACACTTATTAACTGTTCTCCAAAGTGATCATAGCATTTTACATTCCCACCAGCAATGAATGAGGGTTCCAATTTCTTCATATGTTGGCCAATACTTCTCCTTGTCTGTCCTTTTTATTTTAGCTATCATAGTGGGTGTGAAGTGGTATCTCATTGTGTGTGCATGTGTGTGTGTGTGCATGTACATGTTTGCTTGTTTTAAGAAACTGATGTTTATATTCAACAACCTTATTTCCATTTTGTGTTTAAGAGCCTGTGGAAGAACAGCTTAAGAGCACTCAGGGGTTGTTTCTACCCATCAGTGACCTCGGGTTGAGCAGCAATAAATTCGGGGGCTGGAGCAGTCCATTCACCCTGAAATTCCTCCTTGGTTGCAGCCTTTTTGGCAGAAGCTTGCTCTTCTTTTTCAATGTCTTCAAGATCTATGTACAAGTAGAGCTCAGACGTGACCTCCCATGGAGGCTGTGGGAGATGGTCCCACACATTCACAGAACTCCCTGGGCTCACATCCAACGTGAGATGACAATGTCCACATAGCACAGAGGAACATCTGAGTTCCACAGAGCAATGGTAGGCAGGTGAACATAAGATTCCTCTGTGAGAGGCTGGTGGTCAGCCTTGGGATCAGTAACCACCAGAAATTGCAGCTCCCAGAAGGCTGCCTGAATCTGGTGAGGGAAGGTTCTAGAAAAGAAGTGGCCTACAATAGGAGTAGCCCCAGTGGCAGCAGCAAACTTTAGCACAGCTCATTGGCCAGCATTCCTGGACAACAGGATACTGGTATCAGCTGGGTTTTCAATGTCAATAAGGGCAGGAGCCACCCTCAGAAGCTTCTCTCAGATTCTCTTCAGATTTATAATGCAGATGCCATCACTTTTCCTTTTGTAGATGTACTGTTCCATTTGGAAGTCAAGGTTAATGCCACTTAAGTGAGTTCCCGTTGAAAGGAATTTAAGGGCATGCTCCTCCTTCATCTGTTGGACAGCAAAAGCTCTGGAAATTGTGAAAGTTTCTTTTTCAGTTATGACAGGAACCCAGAAAAACACCTTATGGGTAACACAGAAAGCTCATTGTGATTTTGATCTTCATTTCCCTGGCGGTTAAGGATATTGACCATCTTTTCACATGTTTACTGGTCATTTGTACATACAAGGGCTGTTCTAGAGGGAAAAAAACAGCCATAAATGTTTCCTTTTTTTTTATTTTTTATTGTATGGCTGTATATTTTCCAGGCAGCCCTCATTTTCTTTTTTCTTTTTAAGATTCATTTTATTGATTTTGACAGAGAGAGACAGAGAGGAGGGGGAGGGCCCAGAGCAATCTCCATAGTTGTACGTCATCAGTTTTCAACATGGTTTCATTCCACACAGGTGAGTGGGGGCCACGCAGGGTGGGAACTGGTCTGGGGGCCTCCTGCGTGGGAGGCACGCCCCATCGAGCCAGGGACTGAACTGCAGGGCAAGAACCGAACTGGGGGCCTCCTACATGGGAAGCACACCCCAGTTCAGCATGTGGGTCCGCATGGGTCAGGGCTGGGATTCGATCCTCCGTCCCTGGGGCTTCAAAGCGAGCACTTCACCAGCTGAGCCATCCCAGCTTCTCACAGCCCTCGTATCTTTTGAAGTATCTATTCCAGTTTTAGCCCTTTTAAAGAAATTGGGTTGTTGTTTCGTTGTTGTTGACCTGTAGGAGTTCTTTACATATTCTGGATACAAAGCCCTTATCAGATATGTCATTTGCAGATATTTTCTCCCCTTCTGTGGGTGCTTTCCCCACCAAAAAACACCTCTGTGGGGTAACTGTTCTTGATAGGGAGATGGATGTTCTGAGAAAAGGAGATGGGATTTAACTGCAGTTTTGTCTGACAGTAAAGCTCACGGTTTCTCCTCTGCCCCAAGCTGCTCAGAGATAAATGAAGACATGTCTCTGGCTTTAAGGCACTCATTCTGGCAGAGGACATCAAATAAGAACACGAACGAATGCCCTACAAAGCAGTTTCACTTGTCCCACAAATGTCACAAGAGAAGTGTAGAGGAAGTGCAGTGGGATGTGAAGAGAGAGCACGTGAGCACGTGTGGCCGGAGAAATCAGGCTTTGCTGCAATAAGGCTGCTTTTCAGTCTTAAAGGATGGGTGAAGAAGGGTCGCTGAAGGGGGATGAGGAACTGCGTGGAGGAGAGCACTTCCAAAGGAGAGCAGACAAGGAGACTTGATGGAATGACCGGAGTTTTGATGGGGAGTCCCATGGCTTTGGGGGATGGGAGATTCTGGGACTGTTTTGGCCCGAGGACCCAGGCACTGCTGATGCGTGACATACTGGGGTTCGTTGGGAGAGATCGGGGAACTGACTCAGATGGAGAGTTTAGGGGCTGCTGGAGTGGAGAATGCCTGTGATGTTCTGTGTTGGGGTGTCCAGGAGCTGCCCAAGATGTGGGGAGCTGGGCGCTGTCTGGAATGGGGGAATGGTCCAGAACTGATTGGGATGAGAGATCCAGGGCTGGATGGAGGGAGGTCACCTGAGATAGTAGTAGGTCCAGGGGTTGCATGAGATGGGGAAAGTGACATTTGGGATTGGCCGACCCCCAGGGACAGAGCGTCTGTAGTATTCCTGGGCCCGGGAACTGCCTGGGATGGACCCTGAGGTGTCTTAGATGAGGATCTTGGGCCTGGTGGACCCGGGGAACATTGGAAGGGACTGGGATGGAGGACTTCTTTGGGCAGCGTTAGGTGAGGACCCCGGAACGGTAGAGGGGAGTGATCTCCTGCCGCCTGTGATGGGGCTGGCTTGGGGGCCTCGGGGCGGTCCGGCTTCGCATGCGGCTGCCGGCGGCAGGTGGGGTGCGCGAGGGCGGGCCAGGAGAGCGGGGTGGGGGCAGGGGCGGGGGGCGGGCCGGCGGCCGGGGCGGTCCCGCGCGGCCGCGCTGCGCAGTGACTCCGCAGCGGGCGGAGCGCAGTGGGCTGCGTCCTCCTGAGTCGTGGCGGTGGCGGTGGCAGCAGCGGCAGCCTCCGCTCCTGCTCCCCGTGCCGCCGGCCCCAGCGCTGTCTCCCGGGCCCCCCCGGGCCCCCGGGCCCTCAAGCCCGGTGCGCGCCCTTGCGTCCCGCCGGCCCCCTCCCCCGGCTGGGCCCGGGGGAGGGTGGCGCCGTGAGCGAGCGGGGACCGGGCTCTCGTGCCCCTTCCCCTGCCCCTGGGCCGCGAGGATGGAGGCGGGGTCGGGGCCCCCGGGTGGCCCGGGATCCGAGAGTCCCAACCGGGCGGTGGAGTACCTGCTGGAGCTGAACAACATCATTGAGAGCCAGCAGCAGCTGCTGGAGACTCAGAGGCGGCGCATTGAGGAACTGGAAGGCCAGTTGGACCAGCTCACCCAGGAGAACCGCGACCTAAGGGAAGAGAGCCAGCTGCACCGCGGGGAGCTGCACCGGGAGCCCCACGGCGCACGGGACAGCCCAGGCCGCGAGAGCCAGTACCAGAACCTGCGCGACACCCAGTTCCACCACCGCGAGCTGCGGGAGAGCCAGTTCCACCAGGCGACCCGGGACGTGGGCTACCCGAACCGGGACAGCACCTACCAGAACCGGGAGGCGGTGTATCGGGACAAGGAGCGGGACATCGCCTACCCGCTCCAGGACACTACCGGCTACCCAGCCCGCGAGCGCGAAGTGGCCCAGTGCCACCTGCACCACGAGAACCCGGCCCTGGGTCGCGAGCGGGGCGGGCGGGAAGCCGGGCCGGCACACCCGGGCCGCGACAAGGAAGCCGGCTATTCGGCGGCGGTGGGCGTGGGACCCCGGCCACCGCGGGAGCGGGGCCAGCTGAGCCGTGGCGCATCCAGGAGCTCCAGTCCTGGGGCCGGCGGCGGCCACAGCACCAGTACCAGCACCAGCCCAGCCACCACCCTCCAGAGAAAGTAAGGAATGTGTGTGTGTGCCCCCATCCCCACTCTTCCCCTCTAGCTCCCTCTGCAACTTGTCTGGCCAATGAAGTACGAAGCCTGTGCCTGATTCCCTGTCCTCCTCTGCTGTCCCAGCCTGTCAGGAGAAGCCGGGTCCCTCTCATGCAGCCCCAGGCTGGGTTGGCCCACGAGAGCCGGCGTCTTGTCTTTCCGAGAACCGTGGCCACTGGGGACCTAGAGCAGTCGTTACCCCCTCCACTTCTACACCCCCTAGCTGTTTCCTTGCCAGAGGATAGCTTTGCATTGATTGATTTATTTGTTTGTTTGTTTGTTTTGGATGTGTTTATTGTCTACGATGGTGGATGGTGTCAACTCAGAGCCCCAAGACCGCCCTTTTTGGCCTGTTGGGGTCTCCTCTGAAGGTCCTGGGTGCAGCCCCGATCATGCCTCCTCTGGCGGCCTCGGCTCCAGCCTTTCCCAGAGAGGCAGGTGGGGACCAGAATGGCTGCTGGAGGCTGAGACATTCATCTGAGGGGAATTGCAGCACCTCCTGGCCAGGAGAGCAAAGATGGGGGAGCAAAGATGGAGGCCTGGCCCTTAGCTAGTTCATCGGAGACCACCCCCTCTCCACCCTCAAGAGAAACACCACCCAATTCAAGAGCGTACCAGGAAGGGAAGTGGACGGAGCTTCTCTCTTGTTGGATCCGTGCCAGTTTCTGTGCTGGGGTCTGTGCGTCTGCCTGTCTGGGACACCTTCCCACTGTCTCTTGGATCGGTGGGACCTGGGCTGGGGGCTGGGTCCCCTTCTTCCACGCAGATACCACAGTGAGCTGCTCAGGATAAATGTCAGGCTGAGAGAGTCAAGGACACGCAGGTTCCCAGGGCTGCCGAAAGGCTCCCTGATTTCTCTTCTGCTGGATTGGAAATAACACTGAACTGGGAGTTAGGAGACCCTGCTCCCCCTTCCAGCTCTGATTGGCTTTGTGACCTTGACTGAGTTCCTTCCTCTCTCCAGCCATCAGTTCCCCTATATCTTTTTCAAAGGCAAGGTGTGCCTTGACTTCCCTTTAAGGGCCCCTCCAGCTTAAATTTGAGGGTTCTGTGACTAATCTAGCCACACCACAGAGCAAGTCCGAAGTCCTCTAGCCAAACGGACAGCCTTCCACCTCCTCTCACTGCTCAGCTGGTCCTACCATGTGCCACAATCGGTGGTGTCTCTTGGAGGCTGGGCTGGGGGTGGGGAAGCCTTCTGCCTCAGGAAATCTGCTGGGAGACAGCTCTCTGCAACTCCCCCGTGGTGAGGCAGCAGGCTGGGGTGCTGGGTTGAGATGGCTGGGCCCCAGGAGCAGCAGCTGCGGCTCTAGGGCCCGGCTGGGCTCCACTGCAGTGCACCCTCAGCTGAGTTGTGGTGTGGACTGCCCCAGAGTATGCTGGGAACAGGGGAGATGGGCTCCCCGGCCCAGGCAGGGCTGCTGGGAGCCCATCCACTCCTGGAGCCGCGTGGGGCCCTACACTGGAGGAAGGGTATGGATCAACCAAGCATATTCTTCGTCTCCTTTCAGGAAAGGGTCGTGGTAGGGTGAGGGCAGAGGGAGACCAAGTCCTGGGGTCCTCAAACCTGGCTGTGCCCTTTTCTAGAGTGGTCAGCCCTGTGACAAAGGAGGCAGCCTCATTATGTCTGGCTCCTGGGAGCAGAACCAGGAGCAGTGGGGGAAATGTGGGAGAAATCAGGAGGAACTTTGCAACCTGCCTGGCTGGTGATGTGCTGGAATGCAAGACATGGGGGTGGGGGCTGGCTGGCTTTGTCCAGCGGAGGCCTGGGGTTGGGGGGAGCTGAGAAAGCACAACTCCTGAGTGGGGTGTAAAGCACAGTGAAATGACCTGGCCTTCCTCGATGCCAGGCTTCCATGATGCTCTCGGATTCTCCATCCTGCAGACGTGGGGCTGCCTCTCTCAACTGGCTGGCAGCCCATTTGCTCTTGAGCTCGGTGCTTCTGCCATCCACGCAAGCCTGCCTCTTGATCCTTCCTGTTTCTTGTGCACCCTCCAGGCTGTTGGTTGGATTTCCTGCCTTCCCATCTCCTACTGGATTAATAAGGGAGTTTAAATAGTACTTTGAGTTGCTCCTAACCACATATTAAATGTGTGTACATCCATTATTTCCTCTTTTGGTTCTCACAACAGGCCCTGTGCAGTGAGCATTAGCAACTCCATTTTAGAGAGGATGCAACTGAGGCTCCATGGTGGAGGGATCTTGCTCAAGGTTCTGCCGCTGGTTCCTAGTGGATTTAGGACTAGAACCCAAGCCCACCTGTCTTCGAGGCCTGGTAGTTTTTCACTAGAGCTTTCCATCCCACAGGGGTGTCCTGGCCTCAGGACCTGGCTGCATCACGGACGGGAGGGGCCAGGAGAGCCTTAGGTAAATCAAAGGACTTAAGCAGGACCAGATGACTCTGGGGTGACTGAGGCAGTCGAGGGGGGAGGGAAGAAGTCCTTGTCTCCCTCCTGGCCACGCTCCTTCTCCACCAGGCAGCAGGAGGTCCTGTGGATACAGTCACCATTGCTGCCACCGCAGTGGCTGCAGGTGGCCCCCCTGCAGGCCGGTTCTGGGTCTGCAGAGTGGGTGAGGAGGCCACTGCTGGAAGCCAGGGCAGGCAAGGTGGGAGTTTAGCAGCAGAGAGGCTGCAGCATTGGCAGAGGATAGGTAAAGCCGGTGCAGGCTGAGCGCGCCTGGTCCCCAGACTCCCTCTGGTGGAGGGAGCGGGGACAGAGGGGCCGGGGTCCAGCGGCTGCTTGTTGAGGCCCCCGCCGCCCCTGCCTAGGGGCGCCCCTGCACAACCCTGTGCATCTGTCACCACAATCCACATTTGACCGCTGAAGCCACTGAGGGCCCAGAGAAGTGAAGGGACACAGCAGAAGGCACACAAGCCAAAAGACAGACTCCCAATCCTGTGAACTTTTCCTCTACTGCAGCTGAGAGCAGCTGTCACGTCCACCCCCACCCCTGTCATCACCCCAGGGTTCCCACAGCCTCCCGCACTGGGAGCCCGCACACCCTCCGAGGGTGGCCTGGGTGTGGCCTCCCTCGTGCAGCAGAGAGCTGGGTGGGGCCCGACCCCTGCTGGCCTCGGGGCCTCTGTGAGGGCGGTGCTGCTTTGGTGTTCCTAGCTGCTGGTCCCTGCCAATGCACGTTTCCCGTGGAGTTGTTGCCCCCCCCTCCCCGATGATTTAGAGAAGAGGCCTGCTTCCATTGTTGATCTTGGCCTGGCCCCCCGCGCAGGTCAGGCACCTGGAGGGATTTACAGGCCTGCTGGGAGCCACTGCTGGCTGGCTGAGCTGCTCCATGCTGAAAAGAGCTACGTTCCCCATGCTGTGTGCATGGGCCTAGCTCCGGCTTTGCTGTAGGCGGTGGTGAGCTGACGCGTGTTCGGTGATAACTCTCCATCCTCTGTCCCCACACCCAACCCAGCCCACCCCACCAGCTGGCTCACATTGGAGAACAGCAACCAGAGAACCGACCTGGCGTCCTTTTTTTTTTTTTTCCTGACCTGCCGCTCTTGACAGCCAGGGCAATGTCTGGTCTATCACACGGCTGTCTCCCCCTTGCAGTGGGGCCTCAAAGGGCTCTCTGCAGGGGCTGGGGCACTGGGAGGGAGGAAGTGAGCCCAGGGAAGGGCCATGGGGAAGTCTATCTCCTGTGGGGTCTTGAGTGCTTTTCCCAGGAGGGTTCTCGCCTTCTTCTCAGGAGGGAAAACCATTTATCTCCCCCCTACTGTGTTTGGAGCGTTATATTCGTGTGGGAGGAAATAATAATGTTGAGTTGTATGAGAATTAGAGGAGTCTTGCTTCTGTCTAGATCTGGGGCAAGAATGGGGTTGTTGTCATCCACAAACATTTCTTAGCAGCGTGCACGCAGCAGGAGGGGCCTCAGGCTGAGCCAACACCATGCTCTGTGTGCTTCAGAGCCCCCATACTCCACGCCAGAGGCAGGGTTCCAGGCTGGTCCCCCACCCAGAGCGTGCAGGGCAAAGTGCATAGCAAGGCTGGTGAGCAGTGGAGGTTCTTGGAGGAAGAAAGGACCAGGGCAGGCTGGGCTACTGGTTGAGGACCCAGGCAGAGCAGCTTGGAAGAGATGGGGTGTCTCCTGGTGTCCAATGGAGGGAGAGGTAGGAGGAAGACGAGCCAGGCCTGCCCTCTGCGGCTTTCCATCTGGCCCACCCCTGCCTGCTGTGGCCTCTGAGTTTGCTGGGAGCACAATAAAGGCCTGGAGCCGGGGGAGGGGGCCACGCATGTGCTGAGTGAGTCTCAGCCTTCGGCTTGCCAGGTGCCACCCTCTGTGGCTTTATGTAACATAGTAGCTAACTTTTTTTTACTGCATTTTCTGTGTGCCGAGCATTGTTGGTTCCAAGTGCTTTCAAAGTATGAATTCATTCAATCTTCGTCTGAATCCTTTGATGTAGATACTGTTAGTAAGTCCATTTTACAGATGAGGAAACCAAGGCCCAGAAAAACTCGAAGCGCTTCCCCAAGGTCACTCAATGAATGAGTGACAGAACTGAAAAGGAGCTAGAAGGAGCCCAGGTGGCCGGGCTCCAGACTCCTCCTGTGACATTCTTACCCATCAGGCAGTACTGTCCCTGCCAGGTGGGTGTTAGCATTATTCTCATTTTTCAGACAAGGTACCGAGGATCAGAGAGGTCATGGTTACCTGTCTGAGGTTACACAACCGCGTGAAGCCCAGAACGGTCTGACTCCTGAGCCTGTGGTACACCGTTGCCTCCCACAGGCAGGCGTGGTGTAGAGCCATGAAGACACTCCAGGCAGGGCTCCGGGCTTCCCCTAGCAGAGCTTCTGGGACCACTGCCCGAGTCGGGCTCCCTCACCTGATCGCCTCCTGGATTTTGGCCACAGTCTCCTAGTAGATGCCCCTCCCGCTCTTGCTTTGCCAAGCCTCCGATGAAGGGCAGGCAGGCCAAGCTTTCCGTAAGGCTCCAGTGGTTTTGTTCTTTCTTTGGCCCTCAGGAGAATGTTCAGACTCCTCCATCTACCATTCATCATCCCTCTTAGGATCTGCCCCTGACCACTCTCTGTCCTCTCATCTCTCTACGGTTTCCTTCGCACAGACAGTGCTCCTGCCAGACTGGCCTGTGTGCCCCATTGTTAGCCCACTCGCCCTTCTGATAGCCTCTGCGTCTTTGCTCAGGCGGCTCGCTTCTCCTGGGCTGCTCCATCCAGTCCCCAGGCTCCGCTCTGCTACCATCTCTCCCACGTTTGTTTGTCAGTCCGTCCCAGTACGTAACCTAGCCCTGATCCTTGAAACGAGCACTTAGCCACTTTTTCTAGCATGGTGGTGATTTGTTTGTACCTTGTGTCCTCTACTCGATCGAGAACCCCTTCAGATTGCCATTTAACTGACCTGTATTGAGTGCATAGCGTGTCAGGCCCTAAGTTAGGAGCTGTGGTCATGAGGGAAGGTGCGAGAAGCTGGGAAACGCCTAGCACAGGCCATAGTAGCTGCTCAAGAAGTGTTGGGTAGACAGATGCATGTCAGACTAAGTCCTGGTGCACTAAATGGCCACAGGTGCCTAGGTTTTTCTTCATTCCAGGACTCCAGCAGAGAGATGACTCAACTTCAGAATTCTCTTGGCGTCTGTATGGCTTTTATCTCATGTTCCTTCCCTGGAGCTGTTCAGCCTCTGCTGTCTGTGCTCCTCACACTCACCAAGTTCATAGAATGTCAGGGTAGCAGAGACAGACAAGACTTCGGAGACATTTAGGCCACCCTGCTCATGGTCACTTTTCCCTCCCATGCGATGGCCATGTAAGACACTCTGGTTGGAAAGGAGTGAAGAGGCCTGCACAGGACCTCTGTGCAGTCTGTCCAGCCCACTGGGAAGTTCCTTATGTATCCATCAAATCTTCATGTTGCTCAGACCCTGGGCCCAGCGCAGTGTCTTGGAGTTGGAATAAGGTGCAGCCTCTCTGGCTCATTCTCTGCTGTATTTCCTGGCGGAACAATAAACACTGGTCACAGGGAAGAATGATGAATACATGACTTAGTTCCTCTTTTGAGGTAAGTCATTGAGGGCAAGACCATTTGCTAGTCACTCTGACTTTCTCATGGCATCGGGTCTCTCTGCCAGCATCCACTTTGAAAGCATTTACATGAAGAAGCCTGTTCTCAAGCACTTAGGAGCTGAAGGCTCTCTAGGATCTCCACATTCAGAGAAAGCGTAGCGCCGGGGCAGGGCTCTATGGGACTTCACTCTCAGGGCCTCAGTTTTCTCAAGTAGGAAAAGGGGATAAAACTGTGTTTTCTGATATGTAAGATTCATGTTGTCACACACACACACACACACACACACACACACACACACACACACACACACACACCCAATAAAAAAATTGTATCAGAAAATTTCCTGGCTGCTTAGCGTACCCACCAAGCTCCCTTCCAATCAGGATGGAATGGTGAGAGGCAAGGATGGAAAATAATCCTATGTGAGGCTGCCCTGCCCCCTAGAGGTGGACTGTAGCAAAACAACCCAGCCAAGATTTTCGCATCACAGCCTTTCCAAACAGGACAAGCCACAGCTACGCAGCCCATAAGAGTGATTCCTCTAGCATTTTAGAAAGAACTCTTTTACAGTTATCACTCGATTTGCACTGTTTCGGTATTACCAAATGTATTTCTTTGTAGCTATGTGATGTTTATACCTTTTTAAGGGAATATGATTGCATATCTGGGCCTCGAGGTTTCCTACTAGATTCCAGAATGCAGTATACTGAATAAAACCAGTATTTTTCTCTATGTAACCACTTTAGAATTATTGTCATTATATCTTTAATAAAAAGCACCTATTTTTTTTTATTCCTTTAATTTTCCTTGTAAAACTGGGAGGTATCTCTTACAACTGTACCCATCTGATACACTAGCCAATTCATAAATAACTCATAGTGGTGATTGTTGTGAGAATTAAATAAGATGATGCATATGAAGTTTTCAGCACATAGCGTGTGTTTACTCAGTTACAGGCATTTTCACTATTAGTAATAACTTTGTAAAATTATGTGCTGTGGAAGGGCAGGAGGGAAAAGCCATGTGGGAGCTTACCACATTTCTGAGAGGTCAGTCTAGTGCCCAGTATGTGGCACACCTTGTGCTATTGCAAGAAGGAAGTTCTATGATTAGTATTATACAATTCCTGGCTTCAGGGTGCCCACAGTTGAGTGGAGAAGATGGTCATGGCAACAGATGATTGCAATCAGTGTCCTGTGTGCTATGCCAGAGGGACGCTAGGGAGCCATGGGTACCCAAAGGAAGGACATTAACCCTGACTGTCAGGGAGGGCTTCCTGGAGGAGGTGATACCTGAACTGGGCTTGGAGGATGAGTAGAAGTTAGCTAGGTGAAGAAGGGTGGCATGTGGGTGGGAGTAAAAGGGACATTAAGGCAGAGGGGACAGCATGAGCAAAAGTACAGAGGCACGAAAACAGCAGGATGTGGGGAGGGGAGGAGCACTTTTATAAGTTTTATCCTGTTGCAAATTGGGAGCCAACATAAGCTGAAGGAAGAGGTGTGAGCAATAGAGTATGGGGTGACCTGTTGAGAGCCATGCTTTGGAAAGGTCCCACTAGAAGGCAGTTTGGAAGATAGATTGGAGGGTGTCCAGTGAGGAGGCTGGTGTAACAGTCTAGGTGAGAGATGATAAGGCCTGAGCTTGGCAATAGGAGTAGAGATCACCTATTGGGGACAAGGAAGTGACAACACAATGACAAGTGCTATGACAGAAGGGAGTGAGTGCATCCTACTGTGGGAGCTCAAAGGAACAGCGACCATTCATGACCAGTAGGGTTTTTAATAATATTCGCATAAGGGGAAGCCGGGATGGCTCAGTGGGTTAAGCGCTCACTTTGCAGCCCAGGGGACTGAGGATCGAATCCCGGCCCCAGCTCATGTGAACCCGTATGCTGAACTGGAGTGTGCTTCCCATGCAGGAGGCCCTCAGTTCGGTTCTGGCCCCCCGGCTCAACCCCTGGCTCAAAGGGGCATACATCCCATGTGGGAGACCCCCAGCCCAGCTCCTGCCCTGTGCAGCCCCCACCCACCTGTGTGGAATGAAACCATGTTGAAAACCGATGATATACAACTATGAAGACTGCTCTGGGCCCTCCCCCCTTCTCTCTGTCTCTGTCAAAAACAATAAAATAAATCTTCAAAAAAAAAAAAAATTCAGCTCAGGTTGTTCATTTAATAGGTGAGAAGACTGAGTTCCAGAGAGAGTAAGAACTTGTATAAGGCCTCTCAAGTGTGAGCAGAGGAGCTCTGATTAGAAGAGCCTCTATCATATTAATTCCAGTATTCAAAGCATCATTCCCAAAATGTGCTACATTATGCCTTGAAATCCTGTGAAGGTTGCAAGATCATTATCTTTGTGTCCCACAGACGAGAAAACCAGGCTCAAGGCTGGGTGACTTGGAGAGGAAGCAGTGAAGAGGAAGCATCACCTACATAAAGGGGCTTTTGCCTCAGTGGCAGACAGAAGCTCTGCCCTGGCTCAGCTCCTTGGAAATCAGATGTGCTCGGTTCATAGCTGGGGTCTGGGGTCTCCTTTGCTCCACCAGGCCCAGCCCCCTTTCTGTTGCTTCCTGCCTTAGAGGTCCTCGTGTAGTCTAACTGACACCGCTCAGAGGCATTTTCTGGCCCGATGGCCAGGTCTGTCATCCTCCTTTTTCTGTTTTCATGAAAGAGGGTGGGCCTGTATCTATGATCACTGTGTCCCCATGGCCTTTGGCAGGGTGTCTATGGCCTGGGTGCCTTTGTTTTGAGACCCCATGGTATGACACAAGAAGAATAAGCTTTGGAGAAGGCCGACTGAAGTTTGAATCTAGGCTCTGCCGCAACCCACTGGATGACCTCAGCCAGGTCATTTGACCTTCTCTGAGCCTTATTTCCTCATCTGTAAAATGGGATGACAATGGCCAATTCTCAGGAGTAACCATGATCATTTAAATGGCACTCCCTTGCACTTGCAGGCGCTCAATGAAGAGTCATTTCCGGAGGAAGAAAACCAATGAAATAATCCATGATGGTGCCAAAACATATGCTCTTTATACCTCGTTTCATAATCATATTAGCAGAGATTCTTTCGTTTTCATAGAGGTAACTCATCCAAATATTTAACTAGCATATCATTAAAATCAAACCAAGTTGAAAAAAGGGAAGCAAAACAAAACAAAAACAGTCATTTCCTTTTCCTTCATGAAATCTCCCATGGACAATGACATGAAGAATTCAGTGCTCAGCACAGATTTGCTTCCCCTGAAAACCGGTATATTTCCTCCTTCCTAATATAAGGCTGTCATGGCTCATTGTATCTTTTTTTCTGCCTCAGCTACCAGTTAATTTGAAGTACAGCTCTAGCATCTTTGTTGATCTCTTTTTCTGAGTTTGTATTTTCTAGTTCAATTTTTATTCTTTCCTTATCTGTGTTATTAGAGTAAGCCACCTCCAATACTTTGTGACTCAGGCAGGTATAAATAACTAATAGGTGTAAATCGTTGAATGAATGGAAGCCTGGAGAGGCTGGACTGCTGATGGTGTTTGAAGAAGACCAAAGGAGAGTGCAGGCGGGGCCGCTGAGAAGGCTGTATCTGCATGGATGGCTATGGTGCTATGAAGAGCTGAGGGGTTAGTTGGGGAGGACTCAGTCTTTCACTGGTCTGTCTCACTCCTACTCTAAAAAGAAGCGTGCATTGGAGTACAGGACCTCAAAGCACCACCCCCTGGAATCAGAAACCTGCCTCTTTTGTACATACCCTGTGTGCGGGAGGCTGAGGTCCAAAGAAAGGAGGGACTTGTTTTTAAAATTGTCAAAGCAGTACATTTACACAATTTTACAAAGGCTAATAGTACACAAAGATGTAGTCTATGGTAAAAAGCCAACATCTCCCTGCCCCCCAGTTCCCAGCCCCAAGAAGAACCACTTTTACCGTTTAGGTTTTCGGTGCGGGGGGGTAACTTCATATCTCTAAATAATGTGCTTCAATAGTTATTTCCCATCAACTTCAAACATTATCTATTGACTTCTTCCTACTATGACAAATGAGAATTTAGCTTATTTGTAACACCTGACTTTCTCACTCCTCCCAAATTTGGATAATTATAGGACTATTTTGGGTTTCTCTATTAGTTACCTTTATGACTTTATTAAATACTGTTTTCAACTGTGATCTCTTTTCCCATCGATTTCCCACAGTATGTCTTGTAAGACATAGTTACGAGTGCCCCAGCCTTCCCTCCATCTCTCCTCGGCTCGTCCCCCTCCCGCTTTTCTGTGTTTGGTACTTTTGTATCCAGCAAGGCTGGTTACATTTTCATCCTGTTCTATAACAATAATTAGGTGTCCAGTGCTTTATCTATACAAATTGATTTTAAAAGTTAGCCACCAGTACACTGTGTTTATGTGATGATGACTCTGTCAATATTACTCATTGCGGGGCCAAATAATGTACTATAATTGCACCTCACTTCCCACAGGTCCACTGTCACAGCCTCTGTACTTAGAGGAAAATGTTCCTGGCATCAAAATCAAATGAATTTTCTTTTCTTATGCTCTACAAATTGCTCAAAATCATGCTACTTTTAATTTTATTTCATATTAGAGCCAGGGCTGTTTTCCCTCTTCCCTCCCTCCCTCCCTCCTCCACCCTCCCTCCCTCCCTTCCTCCCTCACTTCTTCGCTCCCCCCCCCTTCCTTCTTATTTATTTGCTTGTTTGATGACTGTTGTGTGTAGTTCCTTGAAACCATGAGATTATCATAACACATCTTCTGGGGACATGTTACTTGGAGACTTTTAGGAATGGGACATTTTTTAACTTCATACTGAAATATTACATGCATACAGAAAAGGCTCATATCACAAATGAATAGCTTGGCCAACTTTTACAAGCCAAACACACCTTATGTAACCAGCATTCCGCTAGCTCAAGGTCTGTTTGTCATTCACCCCACCTGGTACTCAGTGAGCCCTTGCCATTTGATGTACTTTGTCTTTTCTTACGTAATTTCTTTGATAGTTTTCTCCCCTTCATTTCCTTTGTTTTTCCTTTCTGGCATGTCGGTTAGTTGCATATTAAACTTCCTGGATTGATCCTCTAGGCCACTTACCTTTTCTCTCATGTTTTTCTTTGTAGAGTTTATGAATGAGCTCCTAGATGGTCTGACTGAGACGGCTGTCCATCCAGGCTGGCTTGTTCACTCACTGGCTTAATTTTGGGTGAACCACCAAAGAGCTGGCTGTTATAATGGCAGAATGAAAAGCACTTAATTTGGGGGGCACCAACATGTCCCTAGGTGCCCTAATTCATCCCAGATAATTTCATGTCTTTAGCCAAAAGCCCTCTGATATTTGGCCTCGGGCTGAATGCTGGGCAACTTGTTCTGGGTCTGGGGACTATGGGACAGGGGAGGACTTCATATATTTGCCTTCAGTCTGTCCCTCTGTTTTCAGCCCCTGGTCACTCCTACCCTCTCTCATACCTACCATCCCCCAGTCTGGAGTCTCTCTGGGCCTCTGGTGGCCCAACTGGCTACCTCCCCCCAACCTCCTGAGTGGTATCCCTGGCTCTTCTTCCACTGTGAACACTCTTCTCTTTGGTTTTTGCTTCCAGAAATTTGTTGAAATTTCTCACCTGTTGCTAACATCCGCTCGCATCCTCTTCATTGCTATGAGCTTATACCTTTATATGTTGTTTGAGAGAAAGTGAGAGAGAGAGAAAGGAGGAGGGCCCAGAGCCGTCTCCATAGTGCTACATCCTTAGCTGTGACATGGTTTCATTCCACACAGGTGGACGTGGTGCCATATGCAGGGTGGGAACCGAACCGGCAAGGGGGAGCCTCCTGCATGGGAGGCAAGAACCTTCACCGCAGAGCCATCCCAGCAGTTACCAGTTACACCGCAGTTCAACATATGGGTTTGCACAAGCCGGGGCCAGGATTCGATCCCCAGACCTCATAGTTGCAAGGCAAGCGCTCAAACCTGCTGAGCTATCCCGGCATCCCCAACATAGGCCTTATTTTATTCTTTCACTTTTATGTTAGTGGAGTCCTGGAAGAGAAGGGAGATACAGACATGTATGCTCTTGAGGTCTAAACTAAGGCTAAATCTACTTTTGTCTGCTCAATCCAGATTGAGAATGGAAATTATTTGTCAAGCCCCCAAATAGCCCACCTTGGATGGCTTCCTTTGGCACACATTGCCTCTGGCTCCAGCCCTGTCATATGCATTCCTGGGGCAGCCCCCGGGGCACCGCTTGTCCTCAACCTCTGCCGTCTAGACCATCAAGTCAAGAGAACCGTCAGCTGAAGAGCTGGAGAGCTGCGCTTGGCCCTGCCGCTGCCTCCCTGTGGCTCTCTGGGCCAGCCCCTCCACCTCTCAGGGTGCCCTTGCTGTGACTCAACCGGGTCCGGGTCTACTGTGAGCTGTGCTTTTACAGGATTGGGGTGGGTGCTTGGAGCGCAGGTGGGCCAGAGATGGGCCCCAAGCTCACAGGAGGGGGCTTAGAGGCTGAGCTGAGGCTTCTGCAACAGCAGGCTGTGTTAGCTGCTCCCCCTCCGCCCACTCTCTTTCCCATCATGGCTGAATCTCCATCCCTCTGCCTTCAGAAGAGGGAGGCAAGAAGGGAGGGCTGAAGAGCCAGCTCCATCTCTCTCTCTCTCTCTCTCTCTCTCTCTCTCTCTCTCTCTCTCTCTCTCTCTCTTTGTCATAGTGCTGAGCCGATCTGGGTTGTAATGCCTGGGCCCAACCCTACCTCCCCTCCCCAGTGCTCCCCCTTCCCTCCTTGAATGCTGGTCCCTTCCAGTAGCACCCCCTGAACGCTCATGGTGTGGGGAGCCTTGGGCTGCACTGTGTGCAGGGGAGGGAGAGAGGCCAAGCTCATAGGCTGGTGTGGGAGAGAAGTGCCACTCCGCTCTGGCATGACAGAAGGAAGTTGCAGCTGTGGCAGTTCAAAGCATTGGGTTTGGAGTCAGAGACACTCAGACTTGAATGTCAACGGCACCACTTGTTAAATGTGTGACTCTAGGTAAATCACATTTCTATTCTGAGCCTCAGTTTTCACATCTATACAATGAGAAGAAGAACTGCCTTGCACAGCTGTTCAGTAGATAACACAAGTCTCTGACCATTGTAGGTGTTTAATAAATAGTCACTTTATTCTTTTTGTATTATTAGAAGACAGAGTATGCTAAGGACCAAACAAAGCCTGCTTTAGGGGCTGCAAGGAGAGGGTGGTTAGGGAAGGCAACATGTGACCTCATCACCCCTTGGGCTACGTACGCCTCTTCAGGGACTCCCCGGCAGTTATAGGATGAAGTTCACACTCTTGCCTGGTGTTCAAGGCTCACTTTGTGGTAGTCTCTGCCTGTCTTACTTCTCTTTAAAATAAAACTGTGACGTGAGTGGATGCTGGGGTCGCTCAGCGGTTGAGCGCTTGCCTCCCAATTGCTAGGTTCGAGGTTCGATTCCCAGCCCCAGTCCATGCAAACCCATATGCTGAACTGAGGTGCAACTGGTAACCCCGGGGATAGCTCAGCAGTGAAGGTTCTCACCTCCCACGAAGGAGGCCCCAGGCTGGGTTCCTGCCCTGCGCAGCCCCACATCCACCTGTGTGGAATGAAACCATGTTACAACTAATGATGTGCAACTATGCAGACTGCTCTGGGCCCTCACTTTCTCTCTCTCTCTCTCTCTCTCTCTCTCTCTCTCTCTCTCTCTCTCTTCCCCCACCCCCGTGTCACCTCTCAAAACAATAACATAAATCTTAAAAATGAAAAAAGAAAAACCAAAGTGAATTAAAAAAAAAACTGACATGATACTTTTCTTCTCTATTTCTTGAACAAGAAATTTAGAGTGATAGACAAATATTTCCTTTGAAGTATGTAATAACCATCATCATCACCATCCTCACCATCCCAGAACTTGTCCAGCGATCTGTGGTAACAAGGACTGTAGGAAGAATAATCAGTAGCAGATGATTACCAGCAGCTGAAACCACTGTGGCCTTCTCTTTGCATTCCTGCCACCATGTTGGCCTTAAAGTTGTGTGGATCCTTTGCTGAAAGCAATTGCATTATCCAACAAGCTTTCCATTTGTCCTGTGGTTCATCTAGTTGTTTTTCTCTTTTGATAACCTTTAAAAGGTTTTTCTTGCATGTCACCATTACCTCATCCACTTGACTTCTGTACCTGCCTATTTGCCATTTCTAGGTCTGATTCTTGACTCAGATGGGTCCCTTAGAAATGGATCTTCCTCTGCACTTGAATTCTCTTTCAAAGGGTTTTTTACTTTCATCTCAGACATGGTCGTGACTTAGGTGGCACTTGAACTTGGGAGGCATCTTTGACTCTCCCCTAGTGCTTCTCTACTTCCTGGACATCACACGTAGGTCTCCACACCATTAGTGGCCTAGGGAAGCTCTTGTGTGTGCATTTACTCAGGCCGCAGTCCCACTCACCTTTCTAACCACTCTGTTCCCTTCGTGAGCTTGTACTCTAGTCGCACTGCACTGTCTAGGGCTCTCTACGCATCGTGTACTTTGCTACGCTTCCATGCCTATGTCCTAGCTGTTCTCCTGACCAAGAATGCCTCTTTACCCCTGTCTATGTGGCAGACATCTACTTGACTGGTGAAAAACATCTTAGCGCTCCCACTGTTCCAGGCACTCAGAGACAGTGAACAAAACAGATAGAAACTGCTACCCTGCAGAGCAGACATCCTCATGTGCGAATGGGGGAAACAGGGACAGAAAAGAAACAAATAAGAAGATACAGAATATGTCAAATTGTGGGAAGTGCTATTGGGAAAAATAAGGCTGGGCAGGGGGTGGGGAGTGCAGAGGTCCAGTCAATTCTATCATAGCCACCATTCACACAACCATTATTAAGCAGCCTTTTCTCACTCAAGCATTTTCCAATGTTATTACATACTCATTACAACCATATTCCTTCCAACAACCTTATCAGGGTAGTGGTATTATTATCTCTATTATATTCGTGAGCAACCCGTCCCTTAGAGATGTAAATCACATAGTTTGGAGGAGCAGAGCTGGGATTTAAACCTAGGGCTGTCTGACCCAAAGCTTGTGCTCACAACCACTAAGTCATCGTGCCCCTAGCAAGTCTCACAACAACTCTCTGAAGTTGGAATTATTAAACCTATGTTATACTTGGTGAAGCTGAGGTTCAGAGAGTGGAATGGACTCATCCCTGCTTGCATAGCACATAAACGGAGTTTTGTACTCAGATCTGTCCAACACTCAAGGTTAGAGCCTTCTGCAAACCCTGAGACCTAAGAGGGACCTGCAAACTTGCCTGCCTTTGTCTTGGCGGGCCCAGGCAACGTACCAGTTGAGGCCCTTGGCTTTCTTTTCTTCTCTTCCCACCTATGTTTCATGTGGACCTTCAGGTTGTATATGGATACCGCAGCCCACATCCAGGCCCCGCCTGTTTCCCTACCCCCTTGGCCACCTGTGGGCCCAGCAGATGGACCTCGATAATAAGTAAGCTCAAGGAACTAGAGGCAGGGAATTCTGGGGTCCTGGGTAGCTAGAGTGCAGTCTGGAAGAGCTGGGACCAAAGATCCTGCTGGGACGATTCCCTTGGCCCCACAGAGAGGGCCTTCACCTCATAGAGAGGAGCCTCTAAAGTGTGATGCCCAGGGTAGGGGGCCTCTGCTTCCTAATACAGCCTATGACATTGCAATGCCATAGACTGGGCTCCTTGAGCCTCCTACTTTGGCTTCCTGAGCTGGGTCCTGCTTTACAGGGGCGGGGTGGGGAGGGCAGTATTCCATGGACCTGGGCCTTCGGAGTCTCCGGCCAGTGAAGAACAGAGCCTTCCTAGAAAGCATCACTGCATGTGCACACACCCCCTTAGGTCCCCTTCACAGCATTTTGTTCATAGCACTCTCAGGACACTTATCTTCCTTTCTTAGGAGCTTTTTAAAAGTTATACATCAGGGGAAGCCGGGATGGCTCAGTGGGTTGAGCGCTCACTTTGCAGCGCCGGGGACCGAGGATCGAATCCCGGCCCCGGCCCGTGTGGACCCATATGCTGAACTGGGGAGTGCCCCCAGTTCAGTTCTCTCTCTGTCTCTGTATCTCTCTGTCTCTGTCAAAATAAATAAATAAATAAATATATATTTTTTAAAAAAAGTTATATATCGAATGCATTCTTTTTCCATTTGAAAATTTAGGGAAAAAAATCTTGGAAAAGTAGAGGAGGAAAACATTACCCATCATTCTAACACACAAAAGCAGCTGCTCTGAACATTTGGTGAATTTCCCTCATTCTCTGCATTCTTTTTATGCAGTTGAAATAATATAGCACACACATTTTTTGTTTGTTTTATTTGAGCATTTTCCCCATGTCATTGCATATTCTTCACAAGCATCATTTTTAATGGCATGATGTACTTAGTCATCCTCTGAATGTAGGGTCTAGAACCTGGGTCCATTTTCTCAGTGGTTTAAATCATGCAGCAGTGTGCATCCTTGCATATACAGCTTTTAAGGAACTTACAACTTTCAGGGAACTGGCCTTATACAGGAACAACTGCATTCAGCTTTTCCCTTTCTAGGTGGTCCCTCTGGCTAGTCTAATTCATTCTTATAGTCATTCATTTATTCTCTCACCACATATTTACTCTGCGCCTCTGTGGACCAGATCCTGAACTGGGGGTACGGACATGACTAAGACACAGGCCCAGCTGCCAGGAGCTCCCAGTCAGCAGGGAGAATCAGGCACGGAAATGAACGCTTTCAGAACGTTTGATCAGGGCTCTGATAGAGGCAAGAAAGGGATCTTGTGGGGGAACAGAGGAAGGGATCCTCATCCAGCCTGAGGACATTAAGACAAGCTTCCCGGAGAAGGTCATGCCTAAGTGGGTCATGGAGGATGAATAGGAATTGGCTGGAATAAGAAGGAGAACTTCCTGTTAAACACAACAGATTAAATAAACTTATTTATCTCTGTTGCTTCCCTAAATCCCACTGACATAAGAGTAAAGGAATAAAGATGTAGAAACTCTTAAGGTCAGGGACGTAAACTATTCCATCTAGAAAGCCCAATAAATCCTCAGAATTCAGAGATGCTATGAAGACAGAAGGCAGCGTGAAGTGTAGAACTGAAAAGAGGGAGAATATTGAAAGTCTGTTAACAGACCCTGTTGGCCCCTCTCCAGCCAGAACTAGTCAGAGACACCCCCAGCCATGCCCCACCCCAGGCCCATCTCTGCGGATTCTTTAGAGAAATTGAAGTTAAGAGGCTTTGGGCTTGGGGACACCAGGCACAATGGAGGATGAGGTGAAATGGCTACAAGCAAAGGGATCTGCATCCTAAAACGGTGGGACCCTAACTTCCTTCCACTCCCCTACTTACAAGACACTGAAATCCAGATCACATGAGAAAGCAAAGAATTTTTCTCTGGGGAAACTGATAGGCCCCAGAAAAGAGGCCTCCAAAAGATGACATTTGAGAGTCTTCCAACAAAAGAATCGGCTTGCAGTTCAGCAATTTTGTAGTGAAGCCCACCATCTGGCAAGCGCCACCTACACATACAGCTTTCCATCAGCTTGTTAGTGTCGTGGGGAGCTGATCACCAAGGGTCACCAGCAAGGGACCCTTAAAATAGGTGTATTTCATTTTGTGTAAATTAAACTTCAGTAAACTAATTTTCTTTTAAGACTTACGGTATTTTTATTGTTTTTGACAGAAAGAGAGAGAGAGATACAGAGACAGAGAGAAGGGGGAGGGCCCAGAACAGTCTCCATGGTTGGTTTTTCCACATAGTTTCATTCCACAGGTGGGCGGGACTGCACAGGGCAGGAACTGGGCCAGGGTCTCGCCCCGGTGAGAACTGAACTGGGGGAGCTCCCCAGTACAGCATATGGGTCCGCACGGGCCGGGGCCAGGATTCGATCCTCGGTCCCCGGGCTGCAAAGTGAGCGCCTAACCCACTGCGCCACCCGGCTCCCCTGCTTTTTTTTAAACCCAGGCCTTAGGTAGCCAGAGATGATCAGATAGTCCAAGGCCATTTGAGGAAGAGCATCAGGCTGTAAGAATGACTAAAAAAGCAAGCAAGCATAAGAAATGAAAACCAGGGTAACGAAGGCAGAAGAAACCTGAGAGATTAAAGATAGTGAGTGTCAAAATAAAGATTTCAGCAGGAGGGTTAGAAAATAAAAGGTGAGGAAATATCCTAAAAAGTAGAATAAAAGACGAAGAGATGAACAACAGAAGATGAGAACATTGGAGGATTGATGGAGGAACTTCAACATCCAACAGTAGGAGTTCCAGAAATAGGGAATGGAGGAAACGGTAGGAAGGAAATGATCAAGGACATAGTATAAGAACTTGTCCCAGAACCAAAGGAATGAAAATCCCATTGAATAACCAGCAAAGTAAATTATAAAAAGACCCATACCAAAGTATGCCCCCTGTTAAATACCAGAGGTAAAGTCAAAGATCCTAAAAACACTTCCCAAGAAAAACCATGTCATATTACAAAGGATCAAGAGAAAGAAAGACATTGGACTTCTCAACAGCAACACTGGAAACTAGGAGACAATGGAGTAGTGTTCTCAAAATTCGGAGGGAACGTACTTTCCAACCTAGAAGTCTATACTCAGTGGATGACAATCATGGGTGAGGGCATAATAAAGACATTCTCAGCCATGTAAGATCTAAAGATTGTGTGTCCCATACTTCCTTTCTCAGGAAGCACTGGATAAAGTGTTCCAGAGAGGTGCAGACATAGACTTCAGAAAAAAGTCCAAGGAATCTAGGAAACAAAGAAGCCAACACAGAATCCCAGGACGGTGGGGGAGGGAGATCTTAGGGAAACCTTGTGCGGGCCTAGAGAGCAACCCATCTGAACTAGCAGGAATGAATGCCTTGAAGGCAGAAAAAAAAATTCATGGATTGCCTGACATGTCAAAACCTATTGAAAGGATAATTGTACTTGAGACAGAGTTGGGAGAGAATTGATCATATATAAGAAGAAAAATAAGCATACTACTAATAATAATAGTAATCAACAGCAAGGGAAAGTTGTATGGAAAAGGAGATGTAACTATAGCATATGATATGCTTTATCCACTATTAGTATTGAAGCAGTCATAAATCACTAATATTGATTTAACGAAAACTTTGTGATATGACTATAGTGGTAGAATGAGAGATGTGTGCCCCTACATGAAAACTGGGGCCTAGAGGTGGAAGTGTGTGTTAAGAGAGCTGTATCCTGGGGAAGCTGGGATGGTTCAGTGGGTTAGCTCTTGCTTTGCAGCTCCAGAGCCCGAGGATCGAATCCTGGCCCAGGCCCATGGGGACCCATATGCTGAACTGGGGTGTGCCCCTAGTTCAGTTCTTGCTGGGGCCTATACAGGAGGCTCCCGGCCCAGCTCCTGCCCTGCACAGCCCCGCACCCACCTGTGGAGTGAAACTATATGGAAAACTAATGCTGTCAACTATGGAGACTGCTCTGGGCTCTCTCCCTTCTCTCTGTCTCTCTCTGTCTGTCTCTCTCTCTGTCAAAAAACAATAAAAATAAATCTTTAAAAAAAAAGAGAGCTGTATCCTCTCCCTGCACAGTAGGAATTCCATACAGAATACATAAAACTACATGAATAAATCAAGAAATAGAAGAATGCATGTGTTCTGTAAAAATGAGAAAGTAAATACCCGAAAAGGCAGTTGAAAGACTTGAAAATGGTTTGTCTCTGAGAGTGGGAGTTGGCAGGGGGAGGATGGGTAAAGTGGGGAATTCGTGTCTTTTATTATAATCCTTCCAGTGCAATGTGACTTAAAAATCTATGTACATGTATTACTTTGGTTAAAAAAAAAAACTTAAAGAAATATGCACACAAAAATTTCAAATACAGGTTAGCAATATGAGCGTATACTTTAGAAATATGAATGTGAGCTCAGGAAAAAATAAAAGACTTGACAAGGAAACTATTATTTTTGTTAAGATGCTTTTATTATTTGACTTTTTAAACGATATCAGCTATCACTTTAATAAAGCTAAAAATAATTTAAAAACCATAAAGAGGAGCAAGAGTATTCCAGGTAGCAAATACCACATGTGCTAAAGAGAAGAAAGAAAGAGAGAGGGAGGGAGGGAGGGGGGAGGGAGGGAGGGAGGAAGGAAGGAAGGAAGGAAGGAAGGAAGGAAGGAAGGAAGGAAGGACGGAGAGAAGGAAGGAATAGCAAAAAGCAGACGGAGTGGTGAAGTGAGATTTGGAGCTTTGGAGAGCTTGGGCTTGACCAGCAGGAAGGTTGGTGGGGAAATTACTGAATGAGGGAAGCAGGTG
>PVKE010019087.1:0-28853 GCA_004027555.1 Craseonycteris thonglongyai | reverse complement strand
ATTTTTGTCATCTTCAGAACAATGTGCCTTGGAGAAGATCTGCTAGGGTCTAGGTAGTTAGGGCTTCTGATTTCCTCTTGGATTTGGGGCTGTAATTCCTTCCACAGGTTAGGGAAATTTTCATCCACTATTTGTTTTAGTAGACTCTGAGAAGATTTCATCTCGCTTCCTTCTGGTACCCCTATTATTCTAATATTGTCCTTTTTGATGGAGTCAGAAAGTTCTTGTAGGGCTCTTTCATTTCTCTTGATTTTCCTTTCCCTTTCTTCTTCCCTCTGTGACATTTCCATGTTTGTATCTTCAATTTCACTCAACCTTTCCTCTAGCTGGTCAGCCCTGTTTCATATGCTGGTCAGTTCTTTTTTTAGCTCTCCCATGATGCCTTTCATTTCAAGGAGTTCCTTTTGGTTCTGCTCTAGCTTCTCAATTTTGTTGGTAAAGTACTCATTTTGCTCAGAAAATTTCTTGTTGAGGTCATTTAACTGTGTCTGGGTACTTTGCCAGCATTGAGTGAGCTTTCTGAGTGTCTTGATTAATGCAGCCCTGAATTCTGTTTCACTTTGATTTGATTCCAAGAGTGCAAGGTCCTTTACTAAAGAATGCCTCTGATCTTCTGGAGGGGCTTTGGATTCTGAGGTGTGCATTGTGTTTGATATGGTTCCTTTTGCCTTACGCATGAGTCTGTTTTTCCTCTGGGGGGTTGCCTATCAGATGGGCTTCTCTTTATTTTTTCTTTTGGGCTCAGTTGTGGGAGAAGGAGATTTTGGGAGAGGGTTGGGGGAAGCAGACTGCTTCTGTGTCCTGGGGCACTTCAGGTTGCTGTCTTAGCTGTTAGATAGCAGGGTAGTAAAGGTGTGGCCAGGGGTGGGGGCATGTGAGTAGGAGCTAGGGTGGGCCTGAGACACAATAGCAGATTCCTCTTTCAGCAGGAGGGCTGGGGGTTCAGTGTGGGCGGGGCGCAGGAGCTCTGGTCTTTCCTCCTCCTGGCTGCCCCTCCTTCAATCGTATCTGTAAGCCACGCCTGCAGGGCAGCACTTGGATGGGCTGGGGTTTGGCAGAGGCCCGGTCTGCTGCGCAGTCCCACGTGCAGGCAATGACGCTGTGGCGTCCCGGTCGGCAGCCCAGTTGTGCGTGCGAGCTGCAGCGCCCCAGCGGCCTGGTGGGCAGGGTACCAAAAGCCCCGTTGCGCACTCACGAGCCGGCAGCAGTGTCGCAGCACCCCGGTGGGCAGGGTGTTGAAAGCCGGTCTCGTGCGCAGGCTGCGGCACTGAGGCGGCCTGGTGAGCAGGGCGCCAAAAGCCTGGTTGCAGGCTAGTGAGCAGGCAGCGGTGCTGCTGCGGCGGCCTGGTAGGCCAGGTGCCAAAATTTCTTTTGCCCTCTTGCGTACTTGCAGCAGCACTGAGCGAACTGGTAGGCGGGGTGCCGAAAGCCCAGTTGCGCGCTTACGTGCTGGCAGCAGTGCCACAGTGGCCTGGTGAGCGGGGTGCCAAAAGCCCAATTGCACTCTGGCAAGCAGGCAGTGGCGCCTCAGGGGCCTGGTGGGCAGGGCGCCTTAAGCCCAGGTGCATGCACTCAGTGGTGCTGCAGCAGATTGGTGGGCTGGGCGCCCAAAGCCCTGTGCACACAGGCCGTAGTTCCGGCAGCAGCCGCTCTATGCTCCCAGCTCTGTTGAGACCACCGGATTCACTCTAAGCACGTCTAATGCAGCTATGCCCACTCAAGCCCCAGCCCTCACTCGAAGAGCCCTGTCTTCAGAAGGCACTCCTTCACAGTCAATCTCCTCCGTAAATCAGGGGTGCTTAGCTGTTGTGGTCTGGTGTCCTGCTCTCACCCCACCTGCCGGAAGGTGTAGCCACCCTGCTCCATAGTCCCTGTTCCACATTGGGCTCCGTGATCTGATTAAGGCACTGCGTGCTGTCCCTTGAGATCACATGTTAAATTGTCCACAGTCTTGTGGGGTTTCCACGCTCCCTAAGTCTCGGCTTCCAGCCTGCCCTCGATCCAGCTCCACTTTGACCATGGTCCCCCAATCCCCTTTTCTTTTTGCCAGCCCCGGGCCGTGCTCCGAGTCTCTGTCCCCTAACCACTGCTTCCCCTTTCCTCTCCTGCTCTCCCCTTTTTTCTCTAACCTTTTGGTGTTGTTCTGCATTGTGTGGTTTTCTTAGTTGAGGTTTCTTTTCAGGGTTTCCCTGTGGATTCCCCTCTGTTCACAAGTCCCTTCCCAGGCAGTTATCGGTGTTCTCCTCTCATGCCGCCATCTTTTTTCTCCTCTATGTCAGTTCTTATATGTAAATCTTTAATCTATTTTGAGTTTATTTTTGTATATAGTGTAAGAAGGTGGTTCAATATTATTTTTTTACACGTATCCAGTTTTCATAGCACCCATTGAATAGGCTGTCTTCACCTTAATGTATAGTCTTGATTTGTTTGTCATAGATTAATTGGCCATATAGACATAGATTTATTTCTGGGATCTCTATTCTTTTACATTGATCTATGTGTCTGTTTTTATGCCAACACCATACTGTTTGACAACTGCAGTCTTTGAGTACAATTTGGATATCTGGTAGCGGGATTCCTCTGACTTTGTTCTTCTTTCTCAGGTTGTTATGGTTATTCTGGGTCTTTTATGGTACAATATAAATTTTAGGATTATTTGTTTTCTGTGAAAAAATGCAATTTGTATTTTGATAGGAATTGTATTGAATCTATTAGTTGTTTTAAGTAGTATGA
Organism: Craseonycteris thonglongyai; assembly: GCA_004027555.1. Taxonomy (NCBI): domain Eukaryota; kingdom Metazoa; phylum Chordata; class Mammalia; order Chiroptera; family Craseonycteridae; genus Craseonycteris; species Craseonycteris thonglongyai. The sequence continues at coordinate 26,120 of PVKE010019087.1, read as the reverse complement.
ACATTTTAACTGTGTCAATTCTTTTTAACCATGAGTATGGTATGTGTTTCCACTTACTTGTATTTTCGTTAGCTACTCTCTTCAGTGTCACTATTTTCTGAGTATAGGTCTTTTACTTTTTTGATTAAATTTATTTCTAGGCATTTTAGCTTATTTAATGCAATTATAAATAGTATTGTTTTCTTAATTTAATTTTTTGCTAGTTTGTTTTTATTGTATAAGAATGCAACTGATTTCTGGATACTAATTTTGTATCCTATTACTTTACTAAATTCATTTATCAGTTCCAAAGATTTAGGGATGGAATCTTTGAGATTCTTTCTATATAGTATCATGTCATCTACAAATAATGACAGTTTTATTTCTTCCTTTTTTTATATGGATGATGCTTATTTCTTTTTCCTTTCTGGTTGCTTTGGCTAGGACTTCCAGTACTATGTTGAATCAGAGTAGTGACAGTGAGCATCCTTGTCTTGTTTCTGATCATAAGAGAAATGCTTTTAGCTTTCCCCAATGAGCATGCTATTAACTGTGGGTGTGTTATATACAGTCTTATTGTATTGAGATATGTTTCTTCTACTTTATTGAGAGTTTTTATCTTAAATGGCTGCTGGATTTTGTAAAATACTTTTTCTGCATCTATTGATGTAACCATATGATTTGTATTTTTCACTTTTTTTTAAAGATTTATTTTATTGCTTTTGACAAAGACAGAGAGAGAGACAGAGAAAAGGGGTAGGGCTCAGTCTCCATAGTTGAACTTAATCAGTTTTTGACATGGTTTTGTTCAATACAGGTGGGCAAGGGCTGCACAGGGCAGGAACCAGGCCGGGGGCCTCCAGCATGGGAGGCACACCCCCTCGAACGAGGGGCTCAACCGGTGGGGGGGGCAAGAATCAAACTAGGGGCCTCCTAAATGGAAAGCACACCGCAGTTCAGCATACAGGTCCACATGGACCAGGGCTGGCATTTGATCCTTGGTCCCCAGGGCTGCAAAGGCAACGCTTAACCTGCTGAGCCATCCTGGCTTCCCCTTTTTCACTTTGTTTATGTGGTACATCACATTAATTGGTTTATGAATATTGACCCAATCTTGCATCTCATGAATAAATTCCACTTGATCATGGTGTATGATTATTTAAATGTATTACTGAATTTGATTTGCTAATTTTTGTTGAGAATTTTTGTGTTTATGTTTATTAGGAATATTGTCCTATATTTTTTATTTTTGTACTGCCTGTGTCTGGTTTTGGAATCAGGGTAATGGTGACCTCATATAATGAGATTGGAAGCTTGCCTTCTTCTTAAACTTTTTGGAATTGTTTGAGATAAATAGTGTCAATTCTTTCTTCAGTGTTCAGTAAAATTCACCTGTGAAGTTATCTGGTTCATGACTTTTGATTGTTGGGAGCTTGTTGATTACTAATTTGGCTTCAATGTTAATAATCAGTCTGTTTTGGTTTTTTTTCCTCTTAATTCAGTCTTGGAAGCTTGTGTGTTTCTAGGAATCTATCCATTTTTTGCAGATTGTCCAATTCGTTGGCATATAGTTGCTTATAGTATATGCTTATAAAGTTTTTGTATTTCTGTGGTATCTGTTGTCATCTCTCCACTTTATTTTCTGATTTTATTTATTTGGTTCCTCTCTCTCTCTCTCTTTTTTTTTTTTTATTGAAGATTCTGGTTATAGGTATGTCAATTTTGTTTCTCTTTTCAAAGTCCCATCTCTTAGTTTCATTGATCTTTTTAGATTGTCTTTTTAGTCTCAATTTTGTTTATTTCCACTCTGATTTTTTTTTTTTCCTTTCCTGTACTCACTTTGGGCTTCACTTGCTATTCTTTTTTCAGTTTCCTTAAGTATAAGGTTAAACTTTGAGATTTTTCTTGTTTCTTTAGGTAGGCCTGCACTGCTATTAATTTTCCTTTTAGCCTGTTTTGGCTGTGCCTCACAGATCTTGGGTTATATTTTCATTTCATTTGTCTTAAGGTACCTTTTGATTTCTTCCTTGATTTCATTATTGACCCATTCATTGTTTACTAATATGCTAGTTACCTTCCATGTGTTTGTGTGTTTTTTAGTGTTTTTCTTGTAATTGGTTTCTAGTTTTCTACTGTTTTAGTCAGAGAAGATGCTTGATATGAGTTTAATCTTCTTAAATTTACAGAGGATTGTTTTTTGTCCTAACATGTGGTCTATCTTAGAAAATGTTCTATGTGCACTTGAAAAGAATGTATATTCTGCTGCATTGAAATAAAATGCTCTAAAAATATCAATTTAATTTATCTTATCTTGAGCATCATTTAAGGCCTCTGGTTCCTCATTGATTTTCTCTTTGGAAGATCTGTTCTTTGGTGTCAGTGGGGTGTTAAAGTTCCCTACTATGATTGTGTTACTGTTGATCTCTGTCTTTATATCAGTCAATATTTGCTTTATGTACGTGATCCTATGTTAGGTGCATAAATATTTATGAGACTGATGTTCTCTTGTTGGATTGATCCCTTTATAATTATGTAATATTATTCTTTGTCTCTTGCTGTAGTCTTCATTTTAAAGTCTATTTTATCCAATATAAGTATTGCTACCCCATCTTTTTCCTTATTTCCATTTGTAGGAAATTTACTTTTCCATCCCTTGACTTTCAGTCTAGAGTGTCTTTTCCTCTGAGGTGGGTCTCTTGTAGACATCATATGCCTGTGTTTTGTTTTCTTATTCATTCAGCTACCCTATGTCTTTTGATTGGAGCATTTAGTCCATTTATATTTAAAATGGTTATTGATAGGTACATAGTCACCACCATATTATTATTTATGATTTTGATTTTCTTTTATTTAATTGGTTTCTCCTTTCTTCTGCTTAAAGAAGTCCTCCTAACATTTCTTTTAACACTGGCCTGGTGATAATGAATTCCTTCAGCTTTTTCTTGTTTGGGAAGCTCTTTAACTATCCTCAATATTAAACGATAGCCTTGGTGAGTAGAATGGTTTTGATTGTAAGCCTTTGTTTTTTATTACTTTGCATATTTCCTGCCACTCTCTTCTGGTCTGCAACTGTTTCTATTGAAAAATCTATTGATAGTTTTATTGGAGCTCCCTTATAAGTAACTAGTTGTCTTTCTCTTCCTGCTTTTAGGATTCTCTCTTTGTCCTTAATTTTTTCCATTTTAATTATAATGTGTCTTGGCATGGGCTTGTTTGGGTTTACTAGTATTTAGACTCTGCAATTTTGGGCTTGTGTGTCTATTTTCTTCCCCTGGTTAGTAAATTTTTCAGACATTATTTATTCAATAATGTTCTCCATCCCTTCTTCTCTCTCTCTTCTTTTGGTACTCCTATGATACGAATGTTGTTATGCTTGATGTTATTTGAGAGGTCTCTCAGGCTATCCTCATTTTTTTTTATTAATTTTTTTGTTCTTACAAATGTGTATTTTCTGCTACCTTGTCTTCCAAATCTCTGATTCAATTTTATGCTTCATCTAAACTGCTGTTGATTTCTTTTATTGTAGTCTTTATTTCAGTTGCTGTATTATTTATTTCTGATAGGTTATTTTTTATGGTTTCTATGTGCTTCTTTATGGTTGGTGTATCTTTGTTGAAATTTTCAGTAAGTTTCTTCAGCATTCTTATAACCTCTATTATAAAGTCTTTCTCTGGTAGGTTGATTGCCCCCATTTCATTTAGCTCTATTTCTGGAGGTTTCTTTTGGGTTTTTATTTTGAGTATGTTTCTGCTTCCTCATTCTGGCTTCTCTCTGTGTTTGCTTCTATGTAGTAGACCTCTAATGTCTCTAAGTTTTTGCTTGGTGGCCTTACATAGTATGAATCCTGTGTAATGGTGCAATCTCTCTGCTCACCTATGCATGTGATCTAGAAGTTTCCCTTGAGTGTGCTGTGTGTGTTCTTCAGTTATAGTTGAGCTTTGATTATTTTTGGTGTGTCAGTGTGTGGGGTTGACTCCCAGGCTGACTAGCTGTGCAGATTAGTTCTGCCCACAGAGTATGAGCTGCTGTTTAGGGCTTAATCCCTTGGGTGGGTGTTTGTTCCTGTGAGCTTTTGTATCTGTTGAGAAAGTCATTTGTGTATATTGCTTATGAGGTTTACCTGGTGGGGTTCCAGTGTGATCTGAATTTGGCTACTTGGTTTGTTGTTTCCAGTGTTTTTTGGGAGAGGCTCCTATACAGTGCAGTTTTAGCTTTACTTGTGACAAACCCAGAGCTATCCCGTGAAAGCCACAGAGCTGTATATGTTTGGCCTTTGCCTATGCCAAATCTGGAAGCACGTAGGGGTGGCCTTGCTTATGCACCAAGGTCAACCCCTACCAGTGTTTGGCCCAGGGAAACTTAGCAACAGGCTCAGGGCCCAATGCACCTATGTCAGGGCCACTTGCCAGAAGTTTAAACATTGAAAGAGACTTTTTAGGTGCTTGGGCCATCCTGGTTGACCCAATGTTGAGAGTGTCTTTAATGTTGCAGACCCTAGCTGGGTGGGGTGTGATCTCAAGGAGACATGAGATATGGCTGGTGGTTTTTACAGATTTAATGCAGATTCAATTCTTGGGCTAATGCTCAGGTTGTGACCTCTTCTAATAATTCCCTGGGGACACCTCAACAAGCTACCTTTTGCCTTGGGACAGTGCCTGGTATGTGACCACTTTTCAAGATGCTCCAGAAACACTGCAGCCTGTCATAGCTGACCTCACAGATTACCCAGAGGTGCCCAGGAGAGGCTGTCATGCAGAATGTGGCTTGCTGCTCACCATCCAAAGTTCACTGGGCCACTGAAAGTATCTGCTGATATAAGAGTTTTCCTCAGCTCAAAGGCAAAGCAGGCCCCTCAGTTGACACATTTACCAAATCATTCTGAGAGTTCCATGATCTACCACCTGCAGGGCGCTGTTAGCTGCCCATGGGGAGCTGCAGGACAGCACCAAATTTTCCTGGGCAGCTACACATTCACTCCTACACAAGTTTGCAAGAAAGTCTTCCCTGGATTTTAGGGTGGGGCTAATCACTCAGCCACTCAGAATGCCTCCAGCGATGCAGCCCCAGGTGGACAGGGCAAAGCTCCAGGGAGCTATAAGTTGTGGGTGGTGGTTTTTCACCGTGTTCATACAGTCTTGGTTATTGTTCTGGAGACTGGCCTGTGTGCACTTTACAAAAATTCCCTTAGAGCTTTGAGGTCTGCCACTCATAGCACACAGTTAGCTCCCCAGGGGGAGTGGCAGAGCAATTTCACGTGCAGCTGCAGATAGCTGTTCTTGCAAAAATCTGCAAGAAAGTCTTCTCCCACTAGTAGGGCACTGCCAATTGCTCAGCTGCCTCGAGTTCCTCTGGATGGGGAGGGAAAAGCTCCAAGGGACCTGTGTGTACTTAAAAAAATTTTCCCTAATGGTTCTGTGGTCTGCTGCTCAAGCACACAGTGAGCTGCCTGGGAGACAGGGTGGGTGGAGGAGGGTTGGGAGGTGACAGAATAGCACTGTAGCTCCCTGGGTAATGTAGATAGTGCTCCTGCAAAAGTCAGACAGTCTTCTCCCACTAGTAAAGTGGGGCCAATTGCTTAGCTGCCCAGAGTGCCTCTGGGTGGACCAGCAAAGCTCCAGGTGAGTGAAGCAAAACTCTAAGGGGGATGTATGCTCTTTGCAAGAATTTCCTGAGAGGTCTGCATCTTTTGCTGCCAGACCACAGGAACACACTTCTTGTTCTGGAGGGGCTGCAGCGTATGGCTCAGTAGCTGCACACCCCCAAACATTTCCCAAACCTCAGCTGGCTGCTGCTCCTGTACAAGCCTGTAAGGCCATCTTCCTCAACTAGTAAGGCAGGGATGAATGCTCTGTAGCCTAGAGCACCCTGGGAAATCTGTTAGCTGTGTGGGATGGGGTTCCAGTGTATCACCAAGGTGGTGTGCACATGCAGATTTTATTACACCCATATGGCCTCAGACTTGGTCTTTTGGGGGAGGGTTTAACATTTAAAAAATTGTGTCCTCCTGTGGGCTACCTGTGAGGCAAACTGTGCATAGACAATAGGTACCTTCAGCCCTTATCCTGAGATCCCACAGCTCAACATTTCCCCCAATGTCTTTGGCACCTTCAGAATTGAAACTCCTTCACTGGACATCAGGAGATTGTGACAAGCATTTGTGTTTGTATACATACCTTTTAGAAGGGCATCTTCTAAAAGGGTATTTCCAGCCATCTTCTGTCTCACTGAGATGGACAAACAGAATTCTTGCTGATTTTCACTGCCTGATGTAATGGGGACTTTTCTTTCTAGCATAGGACTCCCAGGCTGGGGAGACTGGTGTGGGGCTGGACCCCCTCCCTCTTTTGGGGTAACCTCTGCCTCTGAGATGCTCTTCCCACAGTTCAACCACTATCTGTGAGTTTGAGGTCACCTTGTTTCACATCTCCACTCTTTCTAGTGGTCTCACTGTAGCTTCTTTTTATCCTGTGCTGTAGGGGTTCTGTTCAGTCAGTCCTCTGACGTTTTCCAAGTTTTACAGTTTTACAATCTATATGTAACCTTGATGTTATTTGGGGAGGCTGCAGGCATAGCACCCACCCAATCTGCCATCTTTCTCTCTTTCTAAGACTACTTTTTAAAGTTGAGAAACCAAGGCTCAGAACATTTCCATTCTTTAATTTGCCAAAGGTTTTCTGGGAGTGTGATGTGTGGAAGGTTGTGAAATTAGTACTATAAAGAATACCAACATGAACAAGGAGAACTTGCTTGCCTAAATTTCTAACTTAGTACAGAGGATGATACATAGCCAAAAAAGAACACAGAGTGGCCAACTAAGACGCTGGAGACCTAAAGTTACCAAAGCTACTGAATGTTGTGTTAAATCTTATTTTGTACATAATAAAATTAAAAAGTATCTATGTATTCTCAATAAAGTTAGCTATTTATAATAATAATAATAATAAAAGTAATAAATTTAAAAAATACAACACAGATACGAAAATAGAGATGAATAAGAAGCAATTCATTCTGAATGGCAGATCAGGAAATGTGGAAGTTGAGAAGATGTTGCAGCAGAGAAAACATTTGCAAATTTAGAGGGGAAAAAGTGTTTGGGAAGTGGTTTCTATAAACTCTGAAATAATCTCATGCAGGACTAACTTAAGATAAGAAACCATATGGTCTTTGGAAGTAGATGAAGACCCGTTTGAACCAGAAATACTGAGATTTGGGTTCTAGTACCTTGATTTTGATTATGATTTCACAAGTAGACACAAGATCTAGGTGGGCATATCCTATTAGGTCCAAAAACTCATTGTCCCATAATGAAAGTCATAGACAAACTAGGGTCAGAGTGAGGTCTTCTAAACATTAAGGACAAGGGCAGGAGCTCCCCTTGCCCTACTGTAGGAATTTTTATTTTATTCTAAGGCCATATAGGAACCATTTGAGTTTTTTGCAAAGTGAAGTAGCATCATTCACTTAAGGTCATACTGTTGATCCTGCAATCCATATTTTTACATATCCTAGTTCAACATTTCCTTCACTACTTCACATTGTACCTACTATTAAGATCTGTGTTCTGCATTGATTAAACTCTAAATTAACCTTGAGGGTCATCTGATCTAAAACAGTGCACAAAAAAAATTTCCAAGAGTAATCAATCAATTCCCATTCACAATTAAAAACAGATTTAAGCATATAAGATAACACGAGTAATGAAGCACCAGAAGTCATTTAGTAAGTACTAAAATAACATTATTTACTGAATACCTCACATGTACATATATTGCTTCTGATATTTACAATAAGTCCATGAGATAAATATTTGTCTTTATCAATAGATGAGGAACTGGGGTTGTCAATGTAATAAAAGCCTATAAGTCTCTGAACCTGGGTACAAATTCTAATTTGTCTAACCCAATGCTCATGATATTCTCTCTATAGAACTCAATAGGCTACTGTGGAAAGGAAAGCAGGCTTTTTCATGTTATCTTCCTGTATATGTTCATTTCTATTTTATAAAAAGAAAGTAACAGAATGTATATTCCTCAAGGAATATAATCTTATATTATACTATTTCTACCTCCCTTTCCAGTGCAACCAGAATAGCAATAGCATATAATAAGCAATTTAATCCAATTCAAAAACCACTGATCCATTCGGCAAATATTTATGAAAGTTTGCTGTGTGCCAGGGACTCTTGTTAGCACTGAGCATGCATCAATGAAAAAAATGTAAATTTCCAGCCCTCATGCAGACTTCAGCTTCTTTCAATTTTAAGATGAAGGTGCTTGTGTTCTTAATTGATGTCAAGGAAGGCTGTTCTCAGCTTCTGGAGAACATCCACCATTCCCAGACACATGGCCCCTCTATAAAATTGCAGTTACCCATTCAAGGACAACAAGAGAAAGTCTTTGCTGCTTCTAGTCTCTGATTGCTGTCATTGACCTCTAGATTTAAATTTATACAACTTATATGATTAGTCAGACCCACCCAGATTACCTCTGTTTTGATTAACTTAAGAGTTGGATGTTCAATGTCCTTAAGTACATCTATAAAATTTTTAGTAATTAAAATAAAAATCTGCAATATTTAAATATGTAATTAAACATAATCATCTTAATTACATCTTCAGGAATTGCTTTTGCCATATAATTGCCATAGTCACAGGAGTAATATCTCATCATATGCATAGACTCCATCCACACTAAAGGGAAGGAGATTATATAAGGATGAAATCTTATATAGATTTCATAGATTATATAGATTATATAGATTATATAGATTGGGAGTAATCTTAAAATTTTATCTACCACAGAAAATAAAAGAGCTTGAGAATTAAATTATGCCAGTATTTTGTTTAGTATTTTTATTTATTAATTCACTCATCTAATACATGTTTACTGAGCATTTATATGTGTAGTGTGCTAGGGATTGAAGCTAAGTAAATAACTATGGCAGAAGTCACTGTTTTTAGAGGTCTAAAAATCCAAAAAGATATTTTAGTAAATAATAGTAATAATAAAACAGCATAATAACTACAGTAACAAAGTATGTAAAAATGCAGGTTTGGCATGGGAGTGATCAATCATCTAGAAGGGCCAGAGAAAAATGACCCAATAACTACTACATTTGTAGGTGGACTCAAACCTTTCTGAATAGGCTTAACTTTGAGAGTTTCACAGAGGAGTTACCATGAAGAAATATTCTCCCTTACTGTTGTTAGCCTTCTTCTATTTAACAACCGTGAATGCTGAGTTTTCCCACTTCTACAGAGGTATATCTTACAAAATGTGGTTTCTCACTCCATGGGCTCATTAATCAATGTTTCAGGTAAGTTTATAAAGTAAAATTAATGAGTATATGAATAGCTCTTTCTACATTTATGAATGAGGATAGAAAGGTCCCAGTTTCTGTTAATAATACAACAACTGCTAGTTTTAAAATTTCTTCCACATGCAGGTTGAAAATATAGGTTAAGTCATACCACTAGTAAATCTGTAGCAAAACCTCACAGGACAATAAAAAACAATAAACACATTCATTTCTTGGCTTATACGGGGGAAGTACATCGATGACTGGGCTCAAAAGGAACAACTTTGTATGGTTCGGTTTGTAGTTACACATGGTCTGTATAAACCGATGAAGGGTCCTTGGCTTCAGTTGAACCAGGAAGAGTAGTGAGATTCTAGCAGCCAAAAGCAAAATACTGATTGTTGGCTATAAACAAGTTAGATCAATGGTCTGGGAGCTTCAACTCACCATTCTATTTTCTTAACAAGCACTTCATCTTTTGCCAGCCACTGCTGTGTGTCCTGTTTGATTTTGGGGACTGGCTATTCATCATTCCTCCATTTTCTCACCAAGCACAAGTGTGCCAACAAGGCTGCTTGTTGCATCAAGATAGCAGGTGGCAATGTTGGCAGTTAAACAGTTAGTAAGACATCAATCTTATTTTTATTGTTTTGCTCCAGAAAAAATATAGCACTGAATGGAAGTCCATTTCCCCACATCCCAAGTTTTTTAAAGATTTATATTTTATTGTTTTTCACAGAGAGAGAGAGAGAGAGATAGAGAGAGAGAGAGATACAGAGGTAGAGACAGAGAGAAGGGGGAGGGCCCAGAACAGTCTCCATAGTTGCACATCATTGGTTTTGCCACATAGTTTCATTCCACAGGTGGGCGCGGGTCTGCACAGGGCAGGAACTGGGCCGGGGTCTCGCCCCGGTGAGAACTGAACTGGGGGCACTCCCCAGTTCAGCATATGGGTCCACACGGGCTGGGGCCAGGATTCAATCCTCGATCCCTGGGGCTGCAAAGTGAGTGCCTAACCCACTGAGCCATCCTGGCTTCCCCAAGTTTTTTAACTGTCAGATTGTTTGAAAAACACAAACAGAAACAACAACAAAAAAATTCAGCAACATAGAAGTTCCTTTTAACTCAGTGACTCTAATTGATATTTATTTATATTAAGAACAAACAAATAAATTATTCACAGAAAAGCCTGCCTAATATATCAGAAAATTTATTTTCTATAAAATGGAATATGGGAATTATCTTTTATAGTTAGATTTTTAACAGTTGATTATTTCATTGATTGATTCATACTTGCAGGGTGGCCAAACAGTAAATATACAGTATAGTTTATTTGTATTTTATTACATTTAAATTTGTTTAACACTGATGAATTTTATTGATTAAACTTTATACCTACTTTTGAGCTATACTGTATAATCTGCAGTTTCTCAACCTCAGCACGATTGACATTTTGGGCTCTATATCATCTTAGATTAAAATGAACCATTCAGCTTTCTGTCTACAGATCCCCTCGAAATCCTTTTACCATATTTTGCCATGTATAATGTGCACTTTTATTGCCAGATTTATGAGGGGGAAAAGTAAAGATGCATATTATACATGAGTAGCACTAATTCCACATCTATATAAATGTTTTAATTCTTTTATTTATGCTTATGTGTTAAAAGTGTAATTCTAGAATCAATAATGATATCCGTATGCAAAATAATACCATGGAATACAATAATCACATTAGCTCTGGCCCCAGTTTGTCCCTAGTCAAGCCATACTTCAGCCTCCCATGCCTCTGCCCTTGTCAGCTATTGGCTTCCAATCTGTCCAAGACTGCATTTCAGCCTGTGTTCCCAACCTCTTAGCTCACTTCCACTTCTGCCCAGCCCCAGGCTGTGATCTGCAATTCCATATGTCCCTTTCCCATCTCTCCTGCTTGCCTCCCTTTCACTGACATTGTATCTGTTCTTATGTCATGTAATTATTTGTTACATAAAATTTCTTGTGCCATAATATGTTAAAAAATAAATGCAGGGTATGTCAGGATAGCTCAATAGGTTGAGCATTTGCCTTGCAACTGCAAGATTCAGGAATTGAATCCTGGCCCTGGCCCATGAAAAACCCACATGCTGAACTGTGGTGGAACTTGGTAACTGCTGGGATGGAACAGTGCCAAAGGTTCTTGCCTCCCATGTAGGAGACCCCCAGTTTGGTTCCATTCCATGCTGCCCCACATTCACCAGTTTTAAATGAAACTATGTCAAAACATGAATGATGTACAACTATGGGGACTGCTCTGCCCTCACCCCCCACCCTTCTCTCTCTGTCTTTCTCTCACCTCTCAAACAATAAAGTAAAAATCTTCTAAAAAAATAATAAATGCCAACATTTCTTTATAATACAAAAAACAAGCACCTAAATAAAACAAATAGAAGTTGAATTAAAAAATTAAAACACAAGATTTGTTTTCCCCTGAGAGTTTGGGCCAAAACCATGGGTGCACATTATACACTAGAGCACATTATACACAGTAAAAAAACAACAAAAGTATTTTTTTTCTTTAAAGATATATTTTATTGTTTGAGAGGTGAGAGACAGAAAAGGGGGGAGGGCTCAGAGAAGTCTCCATAGTTGTACATCACTAGTTGTGATATGGTTTCATTCCATACAGGTGGATGTGGGATCACATAGTGTGGGAACCAAGTTTGGAGCCTCCTGCATAGAAGACGAGAACATTCACTGCGGAGCATCCTGGTGATTACCATTTTCACCACAGTTCAGCATATGGGTTTGCACTGGTAGGGGGTGAGATTCAATCTCCAGAACTCATCATTGCAAAGGAAATGTTCCAAGTCTCGAGCTATCCCAGTTTCCCCTTTTTCTCTTTGTTTTCTGTGTGTCTCTTTTTCCAGTTATTCTGCCCTCCTAAGGGCTTACTTGCACACCTTGATTCAGGGGACATTGCTAGGGTGACTGGAGAGGCTCAGTCCACAGGTGCAGGAACTGGGAGTGCCTGGCATACAACATAGGACCCAAAAAAACCTGGCATTTACTTATAAAAATTGTGTACTTATTCTTACATGTTTCACCTTCAGTCACCTTCAAAATACTCTGATGCAATACTTCTATCAAGACACTCTTTCTACTGCTCAAAGCAGTTTTGAACTCATCAATTTTATTGCCTTTTAGTGCTTCTGCCATTTTTGTTTGTTTGTTTCAATTCTTTCACATCAGCAAAACATTTCCCTTTGAGGACTTTTTATCTTCTGGGGAAACCAAAAAAATGTTATTTGGGATGAGACCAGATGAATAGAGAGGGTGGGGCAAAGGGTTCATGCCATTTTTTTATCAAAAACTGCTGAACACTCAATTTGATGTTGGCAGGTGTCCAGGCCACACATTTTTCATGCAAATTACCCATCGTAAAATAGGCAAATGCATTGAAAGAGTCTCTATGACAAATTCACTGAAGCCAAATGCAGCCTCTCTCAATGATGCCAGTTGGTACACTGATGCAGATGGGTTGCTAAGACACTCCCTTAGTGAAAGAAGCCTGTGTTATAAGGGGCACACTCTCCAAAAGATAATTCCAGTGGGGATTTTTTGGGGGGTCCCCCCTCATTTATTGGCTATCAAGGTAGATCATAGCTTATGGGATCAGCTCTGTGATACAATTTCCGTTCTAGCCTGTCCTAGAGTCAGGCTGTAATTGAGACTTGGCTTGACCTCTCCTTCTTAAGTTCTTATCAACTTCTTGAAGTTCCTTAACAAATAGTTACACAATTAGATGAGTGTTTTGAAGAGTTGTATCTGGCTGTGAAACAGAAGTTTGGTTGAAGGGAGAGAATCTGATTGGCTTAGCTCATACTAGATGCACAAGCCTGACAGGGATGAGGTGGGACAGCAGAGAAATTTGAATGATAGCTATACAAAAATGATACACAGTAAAAAGTAAATCCCTTATTAGGCAATAAGGGTACTCTTATCAAAACAAGGAAGAACTAGAAGCAAAGAAGAATGCTGGAAGCAAAACCAGTGAATGTTCCCAATGCATGATTGATTGCAATATGTACTTTTCCTTTATAGCACTGGTCACCATTTGTAATTATGCAATGTGGCAGACACTTAGTGAGCTCTCATTTCTTCTTTTCTTTATAGTTTCTAGCAGTATGGAAGGAGCCATGAGACCAGTTTCAGCCATGAAAACAGTGTATATGTCCTTTTCAGCCTTGTTCTCTAAAACCTCCCACAATATAAAGAAAGGAAGAAAGGAAGGAAGGATGGAAGGATGGAAGGAAGAAAGAAAGGAAAGAAAAAGAAAGGAGGTTGTCTAAGATAACATAAAAATAAAACTGCCCTCCCAAGTATTGAGCATGGCATAGTTTGCTGTAGTAGAAACACCTGAGGGCGAGGGCATGCAATTCAACGTTCACTCAAAGCAGTAACCTTGTTTAAAGCATCAATTATGTTCAATTGCACCTTGAAGATATCTGGAAGTTCACTCCCTTACAAAACAGTTCATTCTTTTCTAATGGTTGCAACTGTTACTGGGTTCTGGTGCTGCTTGCCACCTCCAAAACTTAGAGACAAGTTTGGTAGAAAGAAAAGTAGGTTTATTCAAAATGCCAACATTCAAAGAAGGCAGTGAACTCTTGTCTCAAAAACTACCTTCCCTGATCCTAGCAAGGCCAAAAGGCTTTATAGGCATGCAGGTTGTGAAAGAATAAGGATGGGGATGAGGGTAGCACGGAAAAAGGCAAACAGGGATTGGTCAGGCAGGCTCAAGGGTTGGTAGTTGAGAAATCACTTCTTCAGGCTTGGTCTGCTTCAAGATAATGTTAGCTTAGAATATGGATTCCAGCACTCAGTTGCCTGAGGACTAATAAGTAACTGGGTTAACAAGGTATGTGTTACCTTAAGAAAGGGAACAAAGTAGAATCATTAAACAAAGAGAAAACACAAACTATGAAGTGATTTAGACTTATAGGCTAATGAAATGTATTAACAAAACAGACTAAGTAGATTAACAAAGTAGGAGATAAGTTATTGATTTCTTGATGTTCATTCTTATACAATTATTATTATAAACATCTTACTATAATGAGTGCAAATCAGCCTTCCCTGAGTTTTGCCCATTGTTCTCAGTTCTACTGTCTAGAATCTTGCAGATTAAAACTAAACCTTTGTTTATGTGTGGTTAATTTTGTGTGTCAACTTAATTGGCCACCAGGTGCCCAGACATTTGGTCAAACATATCTGAGTGTGGCTGTGAAAGTGTTTCTAGATAAGATTAATATTTGACTTAGTAGACTGGGTACAGCAGATTGTCCTCCCTAATATAGGTAGGCCTAATCCAATCAATTGAAGACCTAAATAGAACAAAAAGGCTAAGAGGGAACTCCTACTGCTCTCCTATAAAGCTGGCACATAGGTCTTTTCCTGCCTTCAGACACAAACTGAAAATGCATCTCTTCTTGGGACGCAAGCCTGCAGGCTCTCAGTACCTTTAGCTGTCCAAGGTCTTTAGCTTTCTGTCTGTAGATCTTGATATTTAACCTCCATAATCATATGAGCCAATTTCTTATAATAAATCTCTTTATAAATATATATTCTATTCTTTGTTTCTCTGCAGAACCCTGACTAATACATCATGATGTACCTCAGGTAGGGATTTCCCTATGTACTCTGATTTAAGTGACTAATATCCCAAATACATCTCGTCCCCACTGGCCTATCATATTATTGGCATTGACTATACTGCTTTGCAGTTAATCTTCACTGTTTTAGATTAAGTTAAAGATCACTGCTTTAAAGTATATCTCCATAAAAATTTGGTTATATGGGTATTTACATGAGAAAATAATACATTAATTCAAGAATAATTTTTATTATACTGTCACCATTCTGGGGTGATGATGAAGCTGGGCTTTTTCTGCTGACATAGTAAGCAATTACATGTCAGAGAAATAAAGGAAAGTACAAGAAAGCTTTATTGAAATACGTTTCAAGAGAGAAACAGTCCAAGCCAAGACAGGCAAAGGCCCCAATGGGTTTGGGGTTTTGAGTTTGATTTCTGACCCAGAGCCAGCCCTGGGAGTGTGACATATAGACTTAGATCATTTTATTGACGGGTATAGGTCATATGACAGTTTGCTTACTGTGCATGCCCTTACAGAGAATGAATTCAGAAAAACCCATGTGAGGCCAAAATTGCAAGGAGCTAATTTATTACAATTACATCATAATAAGGCTAAGGCGTTAAGCCAAGGGCATGGTTTAAGGTTCTAGCAGGTTTCAAAAACCAAATAATGCTGGCTGAGGTCTTGTTTACCTTTTTCCCTGGAAGGTTTTAACATAATAATTCATCTCCAAGTATTGGGCCCAGGGTAGTCCCTGGGGAGTTGATATGGGAAGTTACCTTCTACCCCTCCTGTCAGCTCATGACCAACATCCTACCTAGCAATACTATCAGAGCTTTAATTAAGAGAGATATAGAGATGTATTAATATATTCTGATATGGGATGTAGAAGATTGATAAGAGGATCAATACAATAAGTTAGGCTCTGTAAGTTTCCACAACTCAAGCTTCTAGAAATCTTGGGGTGGCATAAGGTATTTGAGATGAGGAAGGGTAGAAAAGACAGACAAAAGACTTCCAGTCATCAATGTTTTCTCATACTGGCCCAGCATAAAAGGAAATTTCCCCTGATGATTTTAACTGATGTCTAGTTTATACATACTTCTAAAACATTCATAAATTTAATATTTTTGTGTAAATATTTTAGACATAAATTATTTCCTTTGGTCGCTTTTGTTGTGGTAAATCCAGCTGTTAGGAACAGAATGAAGAGAGTACCCTTTGGCTAGAAGGTAATTGTTAAGACACGTTAATATATCTGAGTTGGCTGGCAATTGTAAGGCAAAATTCTATGAGGGTATAAGTCAAGCAAATAAAACCTCATGGCCTTAAATTATAATCATCCATGTAATCTAGGATTTTAAAGTCTTAGGGTAGAGAGATTCCACATGACTTAAACATGAAAAGAATTTTTGAGTGTTAGCAAGAATAGTTATTTCCTGTAAAAAATTGATATCTTCATGAGAATCTTCTTGATTTATATTTTTCATCTATTTTCAATCTTGAACATTTCTCTTTATGCATTATTCAACAATTAACAAGTTAATCAAAATGATTTAAAAAATAACAAATCACTGAGACATTTAAAGATCTAGACATCTTAACTGTATTCATTTATTTAACTTATAATGCTCTACATTTGATAGTAATTTTTCTTTGGCTAGACATCAACAGCATTTATAACTTCAATCAACTTTATTTATACACACACTGTCTGAAGAGAATGTGCATCATTTATATGGCCCAAAATTATTTTCAATAATCTTCTATCATACCAAATTATTGTTATTTATTTCTATTTTCCCTAAATTTCATCACCTTTTAAAAAAGAAGTGGTTGAATTAGACTATGCCTGGGTGACCTTAAGCAAAGTCCAAACAGCTCTTTACCTTACATGTCCAAACAGGCTTTAAACAACATGATTTCTGAAACCACTATCAACTAGAATAGTGGTCCCCAACAGTTTTGGCACCAGGGACCAGTTTCATGGAAGATAATTTTTCCACAGACCAAAAGTTGTGGGGACGTGATAGTTTCAGGATGATTCAAGTGCATTACACTTATTGTGCACTTTATTTCTATTATTACATTGTATTATATAATTAAATAATTATACAATTCACCATAATGCAGAATCAGAACTAGCATCACCACCTCAGCTCCACCTCAGATCATGAGGCATTAGATTCTCTTAAGGAGCATGCAACCTAGATCCCTGGCAGGCACAGTTCACAATAGGGTTTGTGCTCCTATGAGAATCTAATGCCACCATTGATCTGACAGGAGACAGAGCTCAGGCAGTATTGTGAACAACAAGGAGCAGATATAAATACAAATTAAGCTTCTTATGCTCACCTACTGCTCACCTCCTGCTGTGCAGCCCCATTTCTAACAGGCCACAGACTGGTATAAGTCTGTGGACCAGAGGCTGGGAACCTCTGAATGAGAATATTCTACAGCTAGAATGAGTTCTTTCAGTACAAGTTATGTGTTGCTCTTGTTCTATCAGTATTTTTTTATTATTATTATTGTTAAATATAATGAGGTGGCATTGGTTGGTAACAATCAGATAGTTTCCAGATGTACAAGTCCCCATCACATCATTCTTGCATTGCACCATGTGCCCACCACCCAGAATCAGCTTCCCTTCCATCACCATACATCTGGTGCCCACTCCCACCTCCCCCTACTACTCTCCCTCCCCCCACTTCCCACCCCTCCAGGTAACAAACAAACAGCATTTTTTTTAATTCAAGTAAATTTTAAAAATGCATGCAATTTCAAATACAGGGCCCAGCAAAAGTAATACTCTTTTTTTTTATAAGCTGGTAATCTATACCAAATCCTTTATTACAAAAATTATAAGCATGTAATTCTGTAACATAAGAATGTACTACTTTGAAAAGGGCATTACTTCAGCTAGACCTTGTACTTACAAAAATGCTTAAGAAGAAATTAAGCCATCTCTAGCATATAAACTTTAAAATTCCTAGGTTATAAAGTGATAGGGAATGTCAGAAAATGTGAGTCAGGGGTAGAGAAGAATCTTCCCTTCATCATGAGATGTTCTCCTTCTAAAACACAATAGGCTCTGAGTCTACTTCACATTCCTGAGATCTTAGGAGACCAGAGCCTTTTTCCCACTCTAGATTTCCTACTGGTACTGGGCTTACATCCCAGTTTGAGTGGGAAATTCCATTGTTATTGAATTGTGAGTTAAGCTGTGTGGTTTCAACTGATAGGAAAGATGACTTCCAGGCTACTGGTGCACCCAAACTGCATGCAGAGTTTACAGCAAAAGCACCAAGAATTCACCAGGGAATATGCATAGAAAACATGTAGTGGTTTCTCTCATTTTATAGGCATCAGATTCTATGGAGACTATATAGCCAGGCTTTCACATATAAAAACATGGAGAGACAACATAAATTGAGAGAAAAATCTTTTTAAGATTGGATTACCCACACCAAATCGGTCTCCTTTATTTATATATTTATTAGTATTATTTGGTTCTTAACTTCCTGATAATATCTATGAAGTGTTAATTCATTAAATTATCATATTTGGAGTAGCTAATGTGTCCTTATTAATGAAGAGTATGCAAGCACATATATTACAAACATTGTCCTTAAAAAGATGATCTAAATGAAGAGACAGGCATAAAAGTAAATATAATACAAATACACTAATTGAAGTATGTCAAGTGCAGTAATAATAAAGAATCAAGGAATATTTTTTTAAAGATTGTATTTTATTGTTTTGACACAGAGAGAGGCAGAGACAGAGAGAAAGGGAGAGAAGGGGGAGGGCCCAAAGCAGTCTCCATAATTGTATGTCATCAGTTTTTGACATGGATTTATTCCACACAGGTGGATGGGGGCCATGCAGGACAGAAACCAGGCTGGGGGGCCTCCTGCATGGGAGGCACACCCCTGTGACCTGGGGACCAAACCAGGGTTCTCCCACATGAGAAGCTTGCCCCAGTGAAAACTGAGCTGGGGGCACACCCCAGTTCTGCATATGGGTCTACATGGGCTGAGGCTGGGATTTGATCCTCGAACCCCAGGGCTGCAAAGTGAGCACTTAACCTGCTGAGCCATCCCAGCTTCCATGAAGGGATATTTTACTTAAGCAGCAATACTTGATCCAAATCTGGAGGTCTTAAAAGGATAAATAGCATTTCTCCGGGTGCACTTGGGATGTTATAATAAGAATAAAAGGCAGTGAAAATAGCACATACAAAGGCACAAAGACTAGAAAATCCATGGTATTTTGGACAACTACAGAAAGTATTGGGTATTTTTGGAGATTAAGATATGACAGGAAGTTGATAAGGTAAGTTGGAGAGGTAGGTTATAGGTAGGTATATATTTTTAAGTATTTAAAGTTATATGTTTATGAATTTAACTTATTCAAATTTACCACACAGGAACAACCATACAAATTCTACAAGAATATATATATACACACACATATATATATATATATTATATAGATACACACATACATGCAATCAAAACCTAAACTCATTAATTCGACCCATTTTTCAACTCAATAATAATATGTTATAGCAGGATCATGATATGAGAGTCAAAAGTCTATTTCCTTTGTTGGCCTCAGTTTCAGAGCATCTCTCACAGTGTATCTCTGCTTACTAGGTTAAAATTGTGAGGAAAAAATGCATATCTTTACTGGATTTAGTATATACCCTTACTAGATATAGATTGTGTGAAAACTACAGTTGTATTTTTTAAAAACAATTTTTTGCACAATCTAAATACATGTCAATTGCCTTATCTGATGCTTGACCCAAATATAAACGACCTATTCCAGTGCTGGAAAAAATATGAACTACATTGTAATACCTGAGAGATACTGTATTGATCCTCAATGTGCACCTTCTTAAGAGACTTAGGATAATATTGATTTTATTCAGATTTCATCCTCTGCTTCATCCATTCTGGATCCTTTTAATTCCAATAACTTGTTAGAACTTTGAGAAAATAAACAAAAAGGTCAATGGTGCAACAATCCTATTGATGTGAAATATTATTTAATATTAAATGAATATTTATAATTCTTGATATTCCTTCTCTAAAAAAATCATCATTATTATCATCATCATCATTATCACCTTCAATATCATCTCTAGACATGTATTTTTTTAAATAGGAAAATGAATAAACTAGCAGCAAAGCTTGGGGAAGATAGAATCTGCTCTGTAGTATTTCAAGTTCTTTGACCTTGGCCAATGGTGTCATTCATGCCATTCTGACTGTGTCCTATTTTATGCTTTCATAAAATTTCTTATTATTTCATAAAATGTGTCCATTTTTTATGGGAACACTTTATAGTTTATCCAGGCCCATGACATTTTGTTTGGGATGGGGGGAATCCTCTACTTCTCTGTTTTAGAGATGACAGGATGGTTTTGATAAATATTTGTAAAAATTTTTATAGTGATACATTCCTGTAGAAGAGCCTATTACTGGGATAATCTGTTGAATAAGAAGTATGCACTTAATGGGTAGTATGGGTCTACATCTCTTCACTCTTTCATGTAGAAGGCAATCTGAGTGTAGGGATTCTATGCTGGAAAAAATCAAAGGCATAAAACTTAAACAATAAATTTGTTGGGATATGTCAACAAATCAGATCTAAACCAAATATAGTAGGCCACACCCAAGCCAAGAATATGAGCTTCTCCAAAACAGAAAAGCTGGTTGTTTTTATATTGTGGCTCATCTGGGCTATAGCCTCTTAACACTATGTGTGAAGTACAGCTGGTGTAAAAAAGAACTTTATATATATATTTGACTCTTTCCACTGCACACTATACAGTATGGACATTAGATGGAAGATATTCTTTAACTACATTATACTATTATTTCGTCTTATAAATGTCTAAACCAAACATGACATTTTAATAAGAAATAAAATGTGGACTTTGCTCTTCCAATATAGTTAGATAGAATGCCACATAATTTGCAATAAACAAATAAATTATCATAAGTGTAAAAAAATCAAGAGTTTCTACAATATATAAGTAAATAATAAATTTTCACCTAGAAAATCTCTAAGATGCTATATTTCTCTCTATTATTGGTTCTTTCTGATGTTTATACTGGTAATAAAATACTCATAAATTATTTATCAAAGTGTTAATATCATATTCTGTGTCTGAGTAAAATGAAAAGCGTTTTAAGAAGAGACCACAAGGGGAAATTAAACTTAGTTTGAGTTTAAGAGTAGAACTCAGACTAAGATGAGTTCTTTTTATTTTTTTAAGATTTATTTCATTGTTTTTGACAGAGACAGAGACAGAGAGAAGGAAGAGGGCCCAGAGCAGTCTCCATAGCTGTATGTCATCAGTTTTCAACATGGTTTCTTTCCTTCCACACAGGTGGGTGGCAAAAGCACAGGGCAGGAACCAGGTCTGGGGCCTCCTGCATGGGAGGCATGCCCCCTTGAGCTGGGGTTCAACTGGAGGCCTCCCACATTGGAAGCTTGCCTTAGCAAGAACCAAGATGGGAGCCTCCCTCATGGGAAGCACACCCCAGTTTAGCATATGGGTCTGCACAGTCCAGGGCCAGGATTCAGTCCTTGGATCCAGGGCTTCAAAGCAAGTGCTCAACCTACTGAGT
This sequence comes from Craseonycteris thonglongyai, assembly GCA_004027555.1. Lineage (NCBI taxonomy): Eukaryota > Metazoa > Chordata > Mammalia > Chiroptera > Craseonycteridae > Craseonycteris > Craseonycteris thonglongyai. Next base: position 4,567 of record PVKE010019087.1, on the reverse strand, counting down.
CATCCTGGTTTCCCCAAGATGAGTTCTTAAGGTAGAGGAAAAAGTACTTCAAAAATAGGAAGGTGTACTGTTCATGACTCATTTTGGAGTCAGTAGGAAGATTTATGTGACCTGAGTAGAGGACTTATACTGGAAATAAGAGAGAATTGAATTGGGGGAAGAATGTAGAATGGTGACAAAACTAGTTTCAAGAAATCAATATAACAATAAAAATTTAAACTATTAGTGACAGAGATTTCACAGAATATTTTTATGATTTTATAGTAGAAATGCTTTTAAAAGCAAACATTATAAACCACGCAAATGTTACATTTGAATAATTAACTTTTAAAACTTTTAAATGATAAAATTTCTAAGACAAGAAATGGTAGTGCAATTTTGGAAGACAGTTGTAGCTTTTACAAAACTGAACATATTCTTACCTAATGATCTAGCAATTATACTCCTTGATATTTACCCAAATGAGTTCAAAACTTATGTTTACATGTATGTTATACTAATAATTAGCAGTAGATGAATGGATAAGCAAGCTGTGGTCAGCTATACGATAAAAGATCATTCAGAAAAAAAAAGAAATGAGCTAGTAAGCCAAAAGAGACACTAAGGAAACTTAAATGTGTATTACTAAGTGAAATAAGCCACCTGAAAAAGCTATATGTTATTTGGTTACAACCATATGACATTCTTGGAAAAGCAAAACTATGAAGACAGTAAACATAGCAGTGGTTTCCATAGATTTAGGAGGAGGTAGGAAGGGATCAATACATGAAGCACAGATTTTTAGGGTAGTAAAATTATTCAGTATGATACTGTAATGGTGGATACATGTCATTATACCTTTGTCAAAACATATAGAATATACAACACAAAAAATGAACTCCAATATAAATTATAGACTTTAGCTAATAATGCATTTATCTCTATTGGCTCATCAATCAGAAACAAATATACTACATTAATGCAAGATGTTAATAATAGGAACAACTGTGAGGGAGGTAATAAATGAGTATATGCAAACTCTTGGTACTCTCTATTTTTCTATAAACCTAAGACTATTCTAAAAATAAAATTTGTTAAATAAAAAATGTAAGAAATAATAGGACAAAGTTGTTTGAAAAATATAGAACAAGAGATTAGTAACTGGAATATATGAAGAGTCTCCATTAATCAATAAGAAAAAGACACAGTCTAATAGAAAAATGGGCAAATGAAATTAGCTTGGCAATACACAGAAAAAATATTTTGAATTGTAAATAAATATATGAGAAGATGCTTGGTCTTATTTATTTATTGAACCTTTACTATGAGCCAGGCAGTTTTAGATGCTTGGGATACACGTGTATACTAAATATGCATGTGGAGGTAAAATTATTGCAAGTAAGGTATTTCTTTTCAGTCACATTGGCAAATGTTAAATATTTGATCTTATCAACTATTGACAAAGATTTAAAAGAACAGAAAATTTTATGTCCTAATGATAGTTATAAAAAGTGGTTCAAAGGTGTGAAAAAAGACTTAATAATACTTTGTAGCATTAAATGTGCTCTATTACCACAAAATTCCACTTCTAAGTATATAACCTAAAAAAATTCTTGCACATGTACATGAGGAAACATAAATAATCACAGTATTATTGTAATGTTTTAAGAATTAGAAGCAATCAAGTTGAGTATACACAAAGAAAAAAATATATATATAAGGCAGGTTAGAGAAATTAAACAGATATCAATATATCAACATGTCTGCATATCAAACCATAAATTTTGGGGGGAAATACAACTGAAAAAATATAGAGGATATAATAAATCATGTTAATAAAAATTACATAAAACATTATATATTGTTCTTATATACAGGGTCCAGCAGAAGTAACAGCACTTTTTTATGAGTCGGTAACCTATACCAAATCTTTTATTACAAATCATAAGCATATAATGTTATAACATAACAATATCACACTCAAGCACTCTACTACCTAAAAAGGGACATTACTTCAGCCACAACCTATTTGTATTATGTGGATGTATATAATATTTTTAAATGAATTACAATAATCTCCACTAAAGTTGGGTAATGATTATATAAAATGAGAGTGGAGGGTAATAGGAAAGCATATAGAGAATGGAAAAAACTTCAATTTAATTTGTGTTAATTTACTTTACACAAAATTGATTAAATAAATGTCAGAATATCAACAAATGTCAATTTCAAATAATGAATATAACTTTGTTTTGTATTTTCTGTATTGTAAAAACTATCTTTAAATATACATAAAATTATGAGATATAAGTGAATTATTAGGCCTGACACTAAGTATTAGGCCTGACATGCATAGAAGAAGTTCTGCTTTAGCATAAACAAATATGTGCTAACTAGACTGACTTTCTTGCAGATAATTACCATATACTCTGGACAAATATAAAAGAAATTATCTAAAACAATATTGAATAGTGCAAAACAACAGAAAAATTCTGGAGCCTGAGGGAAGTTTTTATAACAGTTCTTAATTTTAGATCAAGCTACACTTGGCACCATGTAGGGTAGCTAAAACTCACTAGAAAGCACACTGTCATTCAAGCCTGAAAAGTCAGAGTATAGTTGCTGGCAAGTGAGGAGATATGTAGAAAAAGTGAGTACCACAGACTCTGTTTACATACTTTGCCAAAATCTCTGGGTGACCTTTGAAATAGGAATGCATGAATCAGTATTTAAGCCACTCAGCTAAGAATAAAAGAATTGGATTGAAGATTGAACTGTTATCCAAAAGGCATGATTTGCGGAGAGGAGAAAAGATGGTGGTATGAGAGGAGAACCCTGATACCTACCTGGGAAGGGACTTATGAACAAAGGGGAATCCACAGGGGGAACCTGAGAAGCACCCTCAACTGAGAGAACCACACAATGCAGAACAACACCCAAAAGTTAGAGGAAAAAGGGGAGAGTGGGAGAGGGAAGGGGAACAAAGAGTTCGGGAATAGGGACATGGAATGTGGCCCGGGGCTGGCAAAAACAAAGGGGGATTGGCAGACTACGGCCAAAGTGGAGCTAGATTGAGGGCGGGCTAGAAGCCAAGACCAAAGGAGAGTGGAAGCCCCACAAGACTGCGGACAATTTAACATTTAAACTCAAGGGGCAGCACACAGTACTTTAATCAGATCACAAAGCCTGAGGTGGAATAGGAACTGTGGAGCAGGGCGGCTGCACTTCCAGGGCAGGCAGGGAGAGAGCAGGGCATCAGCCCACAGCAGCACAGCACCCTGATTTACAGAGAAGATACAGCTGAGCTCCTAGAGTTGAGTGTGAGGGAGCACCTTTTGAAGCCAGGGCCCTTGGAATGAGGGCAGTGGCTTGAGTGGACATAAAGGCAGCACACTCGGCTGCATTAGACATGCTTAGAGTGAATCTGGAGGTCTTTGAGACCCTGAAGAGCCACCGGCAGAGCTGTGGACGAAGCCTCTGCTAAGCCATGGCCCGCATTACCACCAGCGCCACAGCCCTGCGGGCCCAGATCATGGACGTGATTAAAGCAAAAGCAGCCTATCAAGGGGAGAAAGACAAGAGTGGCTGTGCCCTGCTAGCACTGAAACACCAGTGCCCCTGCTGACAGAGAAATCTGCTACTGTGACTCAGGCCCTCACTAGCTCCTACTCACACACTCCCATCCAATGCCCACAACTTTACTACCCTGCCTACTAACAGCTAAGACAGCAACCTGAAGAGCAACACCAGGACAGAGAAACTTCCTGCTTCCCCCAACCCTCTCCAAAAATCTCTTCCTTCCACAACTGAGCCCATAAGGAAAAAATAAAGAGAAGCCCATCTGATAAGCAAACCCAGAAAAAAAACATACTCATGGGTAGAGCAGAAAGAACCACATCAAATACAATGCACACCGCAGAATCCAAAGCCCCTCAAGAAGATCAGGGGCATTCTTTAGAAAAGGAGCTTGCACACTTGGAATCAAATCTAAGTAAAACAGAATTCAGGGCTATAATACTCATGACACTCAGAGAGCTCAGTAAATGCTGGCAAAGTACCCAGACACAGTTACATAATCTCAACAAGAAATTTTCTGAGCAAAATGATACTTTACCAATAAAATTGAGAAGTTAAAGCAGAACCAAAAGGAACTCCTCGAAATGAATGGCATTATGGGAGAGCTTAAAAAAGAATTGACCAGCATAGGAAACAGGGCTGACCAGCTAGAGGAAAGAATGAGTAAAATCAGAGATAGAAACATGGAAAGTTCACAGAGGGAAGAAGAAAGGGAAATGAGAATCAAGAGAAATGAAAGAACCCTACAAGAACTCTCTGACTCCATCAGAAAGAACAATATTAGAATAATAGGGGTACCAGAAGGAAGCAAGATGAAATCTTCTCAGAGTCTACTAAAACAAATAGTGGATGAGAATTCTCCTAACCTATGTAAAGAGCTGGAACCCCAAATTCAAGAGGAAAACTGGAGCCCTGGCTACCTAGACCCTAGCAGAGCTTTTCCAAGGCACACTGTTCTGAAGACGACAAAAACCAAAGACAAAGAAAAAATCCTCAGAACTGCCAGGAAAAA
>PVKE010019086.1:0-28851 GCA_004027555.1 Craseonycteris thonglongyai | reverse complement strand
CTTCAGTGCATAGTTATTTCTATTTTACTTTTTGACAGATAGAGAGAGAGACAGAGACAGAGACAGCTAGAGAACCGAACTGTGGGAACTCCCCAGTTCAGCACGTGGGTCCTGCCTGGGCCGGAGCCGGGATTCGATCCTCGGTCCTCGTGGCCTCAAAGCGAGCGCTCAACCCGCTGAGCCGTCCCGGCTTTCCCCCCTCACTTTTTTATAAGCCAGTAAATGCTCGCTCTGTGTTGAAGCTGGCTTCAGTTGCGTATCTGTCACTGAACTGAAATTGTCCTGACAAATGAAACACACATGCAGCACTTTTACCCAGGTAACAACAGAGCAAATTCCATTTTCAGACTTCTCACTTAACATTCATGTTGTAACATAAGATAGCATTCATAATGTTTTCTCATATTGCTCTAAATTCTTCAAAAAACTCAGATTATGTTCTTAACTACTTCCTGGCTTAAGAATTGATTGGTAATAGTTTTTATATTTTAAATAATTTATTTCAAGTAAGTATTAGTATAAGGGAAAAGGGCAAACATCAAATGAAAGACTGACTATTGACTCCTTTACAATACCTGGACTTTGTAAAAGTAGAGTATCTTTTTCTAGTATTGGCATGGAACTCCTACTGGGTGATCTTAACCTGGAATTTACTAGTCTATCTGGGAACTCAGAAGCCTACTTGTGAAAAATACCTCCTGTTCTCTTACCTTCTATAATAGTGCTACTCAAAGCAAAATGTGCAGCCTGGGAACAACCACAAGCCTTTAATTACCATCCTACAAGATGCAGAAACTGAAAGCAAGCACTTACAAAATTTTATAACAATATGACATAGCACGATATCCAAGAGTAAAATTATTTTTCCAGTATTTCATTTTTTATTATATTTAGCAAAAGTATCAGTCCATGGGGTTCGAATCATGGCCCCAGCCCATGAAACCCCTTATGATGAACTGCAGTGCAACTGGTAACCACCAAAGGGTTCGATGGCAAAGGTTCTCACCTCCCATGAGGGAGGCCTCTGTTCTTTTCCTGCCCCACACAGCCCCACATCCACCTATGCGGAAATGAAGCCATGTCACAAATAATAATGTACAACTATGGAGACTGCTCTGGGTCCTCCCCCTTCTCTCTCACACCTTCTCAAAACCATAAAATAAGAACAATAAAATAAAATAAAAAATTGTCATTAAAAAAGAAAAAGATAAAAAATGTTAAAAACCAGCCCTCGCCACAGGGGTCAGGGAAGCATCGCGCTATGGCAGCAAAGGACCCCAGCCTGCAAACCCTAGGCTTTCCAATCTCTCAAATGCTCAAGCACCTGCACAGTAATAGCTACCTATCTACAATTAAATGCCCTGCACTGGCTCATTTTCTTACTCCTCTAACTTCCTACCCTATCAAGTGAAATACTTGCTCCATCACCCAGATTTTGCCACAGAATTTCTCAGAACAGTCGTTTCCTTGCCCTCTAAACATACATCAACCTACTATAACATGGTTCCCAAAACCTGATGACTAAAACAAATCTCTCAAGGTAATCAGCAACCTCTGAAGGATCACTGCTGCCTCTTACTCCCCTAGCCGGGACTCAAAGCTTTTCACCACTCCCTTTCACTCCCTCAACATCCTTGACAACAGTCTCCTGGTTTTCTCCAGTTTCTACATGTTTCTCTTGGCTTTTTCTTGACTCTTGATCTCCCCTCAAAGGTCCTTTTGCCTTTGGACCTTCCCTCAAATACACTCTACTTCAATCCACCCCCACCTCTTCAATCATTAGCTCAAAATACATAAATTCTAAATCTGCACTTTTAATCCCAGTCTCTTTTGAGCTCCATTCCCATCCCCAATGCCTCCCCAATTGTGGACGTCATTGCCACAATTACCATATATTTCTATCACTAGAGGGTTGTCCATGCTCCTTATTCATTCATCAAGTGGTTTTTCTGCACATGCCAGGCAATCTGGGTAAAGCAATACAGTAGACATGGCTCTGCCCTCCCAAAGCTTATGATGCTAAGGAAAAGGCCAGACAAGACAGACAAAATAATCATAGATGGCAAGAGCCATTAAGTAAAAACAGGGCAGTGTAGTCTTAGAATGGGTTCATCTAAGATTAGAGCCAAGAGCAAAAGGATGAAACAGCTAACTGGAATAGTTGAGTGAAGAAACTGATGAAAATACATGGTGTGTCTTAGGGAGTAAGAAAGCAAATAGGCTTGAAAGTAAGTGAGAAGCAGGAAGATAACCATTCCTTGTACACTATGGTAAGAAACTGGGATCTTAGTCCAAGTGCAATGAAATGATGACAGATTTTAAGCAGCAGTGTAACAATTTGTGGTCTAAAATACAGCCCCCTGGGGAAGCTGGGATGGCTCAGTGGGTTAAGTGCTCACTTTGCAGCCCCAGGGACTGAGGATCGCATCCCGGCCCCGGCCCGTGTGGACTCATACGCTGAACTGGGGAGTGCCCCCAGTTCAGTTCTCACCGGGGTGAGACCCCGGCCCAGTTCCTGCCCTGTGCAGCCCTGCTCCCACCTGTGGAATGAAACTATGTGGAAAAACCGATGATGTGCAACTATGGAGACTATTTTCGGGCCCTCCCCCTTCTCTCTGTCTCTGTATCTCTCTTTCTCTCTCTCTCAAAAACAATAAAAATAAATCTTTAAAATACACCTCCCTGTGGCTGCACTGAAATAACAGCTTTGTGGGGACAACATGGAAATAAAAAGATTACTTCAGAAGCCATAGCAGTAACCTGGGTGTGAGATAAGGGGCTTTGACAAAAGTGGCAGAACAAACAGAAAGATGACTGATTCACGATTCCAGTAATCTATTACCTGATTACCCTTCCATAACTCCGTACTTTGGTGTTCACGGTACGACTAGATTAGATTCTGGCATCTCTTGTTCAGAATCCTTGGTAGTTTTCCATTACAAACAGAAGGGCCATCCTACTTAAAACCCTCCACAACCCAAGCTAATTCTGTCATTATTTTTTTCCCACTGCACTGAAGATCCTTTTAGATTAAGCTTCTAATCCCAGAATACACCCTGCACTCTGCCAACTTAGTGTCTCTGCCCAGGTTTTCCCCCCCAACTTTTTCACCTGCTCTCTCCTCCCCACCTTCAATCCTACCAATCTGTCAAGCTTCAGCTAAAACATCACTTCTAATTTAAAAAGCTCCTTCAGATATTCCTGGAGGAATATTTCCCATCACTTCTACTGGACCTGACAACTTCTGAATGCTTCTCACACTCTGCCTTAATTCTGTAACCCCAGCATTTGTTTTTGTCACTCTTAATCTTCCTCCACTAGTACTGAGTAATTTGTAAGGAAGTAAAAACTCCAATTTATCCATTTCTCCAGAATACTTAGTAAAGTCTTGTACAAAGAAATTTGTTTCAATTAAAATACTTTTTTTTTTCTGAAAAAGTACTTTGAAACTTTATAAGCAGTTATTGGTTAATATCCACTCATAAGTGGTTAAGCAATATTGAAAGTGGCCACTTTATCATCACTTCCTCCTATTTACCTGCCAGTTATCTTCAAAGGGACCATTATATTTAGGAATGGAAAAATAAATTAGAAAAAGTGGTGAAAAGTTTGAATAGGAGCAGGCTAGACCTTAAGTATATACAACTTCGTTACATCAAATGATAAAGGAACCAATTCATAATCTAAAACTTGAACACCCCAAATTTAGAGAATCATCAATATAAGATATATGTCAATAGGGCATAATGTCCCACTTGAAAATATTATAAATCCTTAAACAAACAATATATGGAGAAAATTCCTTGGATAGAAATTTCTGACTGTCAATTCAAGAAATCCCGTTGGAAAGAATTTCCACATATATTAACATAAAAGAGATTCTAAAGTTAGAAATGTAACCTCAAATGTTAAATGTGCTGAAGAGTAGGAATGGCAAACCATGGCTTAGAGATCAAATTCAGTCTGCCATCTGTTGTTGTACAGATGGTTTTTACAATCTTAAATGATTTTTAAAAGAAAATTCAGAAAAATGGAAATAAGAAATACAAACTTCAGTGTCCAGAAATAAAGTTTTATTGGAACACAGCCACATTCACTTAAACATTATTTATGGCTGCATCAGTGCTTCAACAGCAGAGTTAAGTATCTGGTACAGAGATTATATAGCACAAAAACCAAAATGATATCTACTATCTGAGAATCAGAAAATGTTTGCCAATTTCCCATCTACAGAGAAAAGATTTCAAGCCAGATTAAGATGGCTACACAGCACCTCTGATTGTATGACAGAAATCAAATGAGAGAGATTTCAGCTTCCAAACATGGAGAAACAGGAACTGGATTTACCCTCTTACCTTAGACGATCAGAATATTGGAGTAAATATGTGAAACACTTTTTTTCAGACAGTACACACCAGCCAGCATAGCACCATAATCCCTGATGGAAGAGAAGCAAGGTGAGCTAGCCTTAAAATTTCCCTGGCTTTCTGCCTAAAGGCACATTCAAGATTGGAGAGGGGACAGGGTATTCTAAGTAGAGTACAACTGTTTTTCCCTGAGCTGAAAAGAAAGACAGTGATCAGGGAGTCTGAGGCAGCTGAAAGTTGCAGGACAAAGTTCTGGAGAAGAGGAACCTACAAAGAAGAATAGTTCTGAAAATATGCATAGGGTCAATGAGTCTTTATTGAATATTAAGAAACAAATGTAGGGGAAGCTAGGATGGCTCAGTGGGGTAGAGTGCTCACCTTGTAGCCCTGGGGTCCAAGGATCAAATCCCAGCCCAGACCATGTAGACCCATGTGCTGAACTGAGGTGTGCTTCCCATGTGGGAGGCCCCTGGCTCGCAGAGGCATGCTTCCCATGCAGGCAGCCTCACGCCCACCTGTGTAGAATGCAACTATGTGGAAAACTGATGATGTACAACTATGGAGACTGCTCTGTACTCTCCCCCTTCTGTCTCTCTGTGTCGAAACAATCAAATAAATCTTTAAAAAAAGAGAGAAGAAAAGGAAGAGAAGGAGGAAGAGAAGGAGGAAGGGAAGGAAGAAGGGAGAGAAGAAGGGAGGGAAGGAGGGAGGGAAGGGGAGGAAGGAAGGGAGAAAAGGAGGGAGGGAGGGAAGGAGGGAAGGAGGGAGGGAGGCAGCCAGAAAGGGAAACACATGTACAGGGTGAACTCCAGGAGGCTGGGCAAAAAATGACCTAGGAGCTGTAAACAGAATGTTCCCCATAGCTGACATGGGGCTTCTCAAACTGTTTCAGTTCCCACTAGCCAAACTGGAGAGTCCTCACTGATTGATTACTCAGGGCTTTCATAAGAGACCCTAAATGGGCCATACCCAGGAATGGAGATAATCTAGCCTGGGAAAAAAGCTACATAAAAACCTGCATGAAGCTTAAATATAAGCCTTAATGGGGATGCCGAGATGGCTCAGTGGGTTGAGCGCTCACTTTGCAGCCCCGAGGTCCAAGGACTGAATCCTGGCCCTGGCCCATGGGGTGTGTCCCCAGTTCAGTTCTTGCTGGGGTCCATGTGGGAGGCCCCCAGCCCAGTTCCTGCCATGCCCACCTGTGGCATGAGATTATATAAAAAACTAATAACATACAACTATGGAGACTGCTCTGGGCCCTTCCCCTTCTATCTGTCTCTCTTTCTCTGTCAAAAAACAATAAAAATCTTTAAAAACTAGCCTTAAAAGGATCAAACTAAACTGCAAGTAAATTAACTGATTACCAAAACAAAACAAAACCATCTTTAAAACAAAAATTTCTAGGCACCCAATAACAAAATACACAATCCAATCAAAACTTAACGGACAAGTGAGAAAGCAAGAAAATGTGACCTATAACTAGAGGAAACTCAGTTAAAAGAAACAGATGCAAACATTATATTGAGGCAGGGATAAGCTGAAAAGGGCATTATAACAGCCATCATAATCATGGTCAAATATTCAAAGTGGCCTTTCTCAGCCAAGGTTTGATGAGTGAATTAGCCCTATAGAAAGTTATTTAAGTGACTGTTACCTCGAATTTCCCAAAGATGGTACACATATGCAGCTAATGCCATTCTAGATGTATAGAAGAGAAGAGAAGGCATTAGACTCAATTCTCAATTCTCTGGGAACCCAGCTGAGAAAGGCTAGATAAGAGAAATACATGAACATAATGAGAGAAATAGAAGATTAAAAAAAAAAAAAAGAACCAAACAGAACTTCTAGAGAAGGAAAAAGAAGTATAAATGAAAAATTCATTGCATAAGATTAATGGCAGATTAAACAACTGCAGAAGAAAAGGTTAGAGAACTTCAAGATAGAACCATAACAATTATCCAAAACAAAGCACAGAGAGAAAAACAGAAGATATAATTTAACATTCACACTGTTTTGCTACAAATCATCTACTCAGAATAAAATAAAAGGTTTCCCATTAAATCTGGATATTATGTACACAAGTCTCTTTTTATCTGAAGTTACCCATAATAAATAAAAACTTACCCAACTGAAAGTGCTAACAAGGATATGGGATAATGCTATGGTATCAAAAGCCACAGGATAAATGTGGTATCTTCCTGGGCAGGAATTTTAATTAATATTCAAATAGATTTGTCTGCTTTGCTTCAGGTGTTTCAGGCTTCCCCTCAGATGCATTCACTTTCCTCTTTCTAGTTGTGATGATCTCATCAAGAGCATTCATAGAAAAAGTTTAAAGCAACTGTGATTTTAGGAAATACTCAAGAAATCACTAAAAACAAGCCATTTTATTTCAAGTTTATCTACTACATAAGCAATTGACTTTTAGATTCAAGCATTATTGGGAAAAAGTTTAGAGCTATTAAAATAAGTTTCCTCCAACACTCATTCCTTCAAGACACCACCAAAATAACAAGTCATCAAGCATCATCTTGTGATAACATATCAATTTTAATTCTAGCACCGGAAGCTATACAAGGGTACACTTTATAAACCTCATGAGACTGTTGTACACATTCAATAAAGTGACAACTGTGCAATACCACTTAGTATCTCAAAGTCAGGACCATACTTTTGAATTGTTTAAACACAATCCACAGAATTAAAAACAAAATCAGAAGCCATCCATAGTTATACTAATTGTCAATTAAAAGTTTTACATGTCCTACTTGATATAACAGTCAATATCTAGTGAGGGATGATGAGAGTGATTGCAGATTTTCACCCTGTTGTTCACTATTGCGAAGGTTTCTTGAGTAACTATGCGACTGGCCAAAGGTGGGAACAACCAGGACCAGTAAAGTTCTACCACAGTTTCTGTAGTTTTCACTTTTTTTTGTCAGTTAAAAGTGAACAGTGAGAATTAAATACTTATCTTTACATATACACAAGGTATGCTGTGAAAGCATTGTTGCTTACAAACATATAAAAATACTTGTTAACTAGTCTGATAAGAAAATAATGTATAAAAGTATATAGCAAAAACATTAATCATCTCTGACCCTGGAAAGATCAATTCCATTATTTTATATTACAAACAAAAACAATTTTAGTTTTCTTGAATCCCTTATCCAGAAATACTTAACAAGGAAGACAGACAGAAATTATTTATATTTTTACTCTCAACATGGTTGTGAAGAGTTAAGAAATTAGAAAATCAAACACTGAAATGCCTAAGTCCAGAATGAGTCCAAATGTTTGGCCACATAGAACATTACCATCCTTAAATTTATGAGTAATAATAAAGGCTTTTTAAGCAGTGTTTAATCTATAAATACAATAGGCATTTTGGTATTTTGGCCACTGGAAAACAAAGGCTGAAGCATTAGTAAAGGTCTGAGATGTGTCACTTTTGAGGATTCAATTCAGTGTATTTAAGGTTACTGAAGGTGACATAAAAATTTTTAGAGACAAGCAAAAATTCACATTTTAAAAAAATTCCCTATGTTTCTATTTAGAGTAACAGTAGGCAGTATGATTCCAGAAGTTAAAAGTTATTTTATAACCTATGACTTCAACTTGGCAAACAGCTTAGGTTCCAAAACTGATTCATCCCTATTAAAATGAAAGCCCTTTAAAAACAATGTGTCTGTGTACACAGGTATATATTTTTAAATAATCAGATAATCTTCATAGCAGCCTTAGTGTTTCCTTTAAATTTGTCTTGAAATGATCATAGGATTAGCTTCAGAGAAAGGATTAGCCAGCTTCTTATTCTAAGGCTACCATGGTGATCATTTGTCTAAGGCTAGAAAGGTACCAACGTGATGTAAACCGTAAGGAGAGGAGAAGATGAGGGCTTTTCGGCAGTTGGTAGCTAAAACTCAAGGGATTCTTAGAAAATGACACAATGGCAGCCTTTCTTGTCTTTTTCTTTCCGCGTTGGTTCTGGTGAAGGAGGACATTCCTGCTCTTGAAATTTCCTGTAAGATAGAAAAATCTACATATAGTTGCCTTCTTGGTAAAATATTAGTACAAATGCAGGTTTGGACAAGTTAGTGTATATGCATACGCTTTTCAATGTTAAATTTCAACAAAGAAATCAGTGAATCTTTGGGATGGAGAAGGTGCAAATGCTTCAACATCAGCACAACAGAGCTATCTGAGTTTCATTAATGAGCAAGTCTTAAATCAGATGAGATGCTGAGCTCAGTGATTTCTCAATTCCTTTCCCAATTTAAAATTCTAAGGCTCAATTAAGAATAAACACCCATCACTAGAGTACAATATAAAAGTACCCTTATGAGGTTTTAGTTTCTATCCCTACTCTATTACTTATTAGCTATTATATAAGTCAGTATTAGAAAAGTTAATTGACCTCTCTGAGCCTCAATGTTTTAGAAGGGAATAATAAAAGCCCACCTTTACAGTTGCTATGAGGATTAAAGATCTTATTATGTTTAAATGCCTAACAATGCCTAGCAAAAAAGAAAAAAAAGCTCCTTCTATCCCCCTCATTCCTGATCAATTGATGAAAACAGATTCTGAGGATCAAAACCAAGGGCAAAATATTTCAAAAGGGCAGTGAAAATTATTTTGAGAAGGCACTGGTTCATGAGTGTCTATGTTAAAATATATGTAACATAAAATTTACCATCTTAACCATGTTTAAATGTACAGTTCAATAGCATTTAAATACATTCACAATGTTATAATCATTACCACCATCTATCTCCAGAACTTTTATCTTGCAAAATTAAAACTCTGAATTCACTAAAAAAAATAACAGAATTCATTTTCAATAAATTACCAAAAGAAACACCTCCTCCCCCCACCAAAAAAAAATAAATAAATAAATATAAAATAAATAAACCATAATCTTTACTTTTTCCCACCCCCTCCTACCCAAAGAGAATGGTCTGGGAAGGGGCTAAAAACCAATTCCACATACCTGTCACACTATCTAACTAGCAGAGAAACCAGGAGATCCAGAGAGCAGAGGGTATATTAGGGGCAAGGCATAGACTCAAAATAATCAAATCAAACCCTGCCCATGAAAGCAACTCCATCTTTCTCACACAAAAACACATACAGTAACTCCAGATGATCTCACCCATCACCTCAAGCTTCCTGGAGCCCATTAACACTTCCTGAACCACAGGGGCCTCCTAGGCCAGCTACCAGAAACACTCTTTGTAGTCTGGATATTACACGCCCTATCCCATAGGACTGCTGAATCTCTACTACTTGGCTTACTGTCTGCCATGGGGAAGTTGGGTAAGAAGCGATATTAAGAGCACAGGCTCTGGAAACCGAGATATGGATTCAAGTCCTAGCTCTGCCATTTAATATGTCTAAACTTTGAATGAGGTATTTAACCTCTCTGTCTCTTTTTTTTTCTCATCTGGAAGTCGGGATAAATGAACATATTTAGCTTATTGGGTTGTGGTGAAGAGTAAATGTAATAAGACATGTAAAGCATTCAGCACAGTATCTGGCAGACACTTACTACTCAAGTGTTAGCTGCTGTCTCACTATTTTCATACCATCATCATCTTTGGAAGCTGCATAAATTATTTTCAAAATCCCTATGTGTACACACTACTTCAATATAATTAAATTAAGTGTTACATGTAGGAAGCGCCTAGAACAGGGGTGGCAAACCTATGGCACACGTGCCCAAAGTGGCACGCGGAGCAATTATTTCGGCACGCGGAGCTGTGAATACCATTTAAAAAATTATTGTTTATGCTCTTATAGACATAAAAATAATCAATACCTCTATCTCACTCAATGGGTTGGCACACAAGTCGAGCGAGTATACTCTTATTTCATAAACTTTGGCACTCAATCGCCAAAAGGTTCGCCACCCCTGGCCTAGAATATAATACTTAAATGACTTACATACATGTCCTCTTCTTTAGTAAATATATTTAATGGTATTTTTTCTTTTTTTCTCAATTAATGGTTTTAAAAAGCATGGTGTGATTACCAGTCAAATTCAATAAATTAAAACAAACTTCTAGAATATGTTTTGCTTACCTTATAACCCGAACAAGTTCATGAAAAGCTTGATCTACATTCATCCTAATCTTTGCTGACGCCTCCATGTATATTACCTTCAGTTGTCGTGCTAACTGCTGTCCTTCTTCCTGTGTTACCTGAAATTCCAAGAACTGTGTTTTAGGTACAGTATTAACAATTAGATCTGCTCCATCTAACCCTCGGCCACAGATTACACTATTAATCCAGCCAGAGGCCAAGCTGGTTTGTCATACTCCTAGATGAACCAAGAGACTTCATAGCTCAACACATACTGAAGCCTAGTCTGCAGATCAACTCAGAACATACTTGTAATGGATACAAGATATCAATCTAGTGATTACACAAAAAATATTAAATACGATAGTAATAAATTCTGGGAAGGAAAAGTACAAAATGCAATGAGAATCTACAACCCTCTTCAACAGGTCAGGAAAAGAAAGCTTCCCTGCGGAAGTGATATTTAAGCTAAGAACTAAATACACAATATGGGAATTAGGGGGTATAGTGAGGAAATAGCCCTGACAAAGGCAATAGCATGTGTGAAGGTCAGGATGGGGAACGGACTTTCCAAGTTTCAGAAACTGAGAGAAGCATCCAATGTCTGGAATACAGCAGCCAAGAAAGAAAATGACAAGAGGTGAGGGTGGAGAGAAAGGCAAGCCTCAAAAGCAACCTTCATCTTTGCATTTTCTAGTACCTGGTACATAGAAAACACTCAACAAATATGTAGAAAAAATGAACAATAGGATCACAAGCCCTCACAATGGCTTCCTTACAATAAGAGAAGGAAGGTAGGCAAGGAACAGTGGCCCAGCTGATGACATATAAAATACTAGACCAGAATAAGAAAACATTACTGTAATTAAATATAAGCAAATAACCTATATACTTTAAGTGTAAAAGATTGAAATGGTGACATTTACCTAAAATTATCAAACTATATTACCTTTATATAATGGGGCTGAAAATTATATTTCTAAAGATTGACTTTTATTGATGTCATTACCACAAAAATAAGTATTTGCAGAAAAGACAACATACAGATGGGGAAAAAAAAAAAAAGAAAGTTTAAGAACTTATCACCCACAGAGAACCACATTCTTCTGGTTTTTCAACAATGTACATTTTTCTTTATAAAAATAGGATAATTTTTGTATATTTACCATAAACTTTGTATAGTTTTGTATATTTATGTTTTGTATATTTATACACTGGAAATACGCTAAATTCATTTATCTAGGTGTGCTTTTGTAAATGCCATAGGCTTTTCTACATAAACAGCAATGTCACTGCTAATAAAGACAGTTTTACTGTTTCCTTTCTGACGTGGATGCCTTTTCTTTCTTTTCTGGCCTTACCTCATTGCCTAGAACTGCCAGTACAATGACATCAGTGGTGAAAGGAGAACTTTTGACTTGTTTCTGATCTTATAGACAAAGCATTTAGTCTTTCACCATTAAATATACTGTTAGTTGTAGGGTTTTATTGTAAATGTCCCATGTTCTCAGGTTAACAAAGTTCTCCATTATTCTGTTTGTAAAGAGTTTTTATCAGGAGCAGATACTGGATTTTGCCCAATGTTTTTTCCTCCTTTATCTATTAAGATTATATGATTGTAACAAACTAAAAGTTTAGTAATATGGTGAATTACATTGATTCATTTTTGCATGTTAAGCCAGTGCTGCATTCCTGGAATAAACCTCACTTGAGGGATGATGCATTGTTCTTTTCATGTATTATGAATTCTATTTAATAAAAATTTATTAAGAATTTTTACATCTATGTTTAGAAAGCCGGGATGGCTCAGTGGGTAGAGCACTCGTTTTGCAGCCCGAGACCGAAGATCAAACCTGGGCCCCAGCCCTTGCTAACTCATATGCTGAACTGGGGTGCGCTTCCAATGCAGAAGGCCCCCAGTTTGGTTCTTGCCCTCAGGGTTTGGCCCCTGGCTCGAGGGGGCGTGCCTCCCATGCGGGAGGCCCCCAGCCCAGTTTCTGTCTTGCGTGGACCACGCCCACCTGTGTGGAATGAAACCATGTAAAAAGTGATGATGTACAACTCTGGAGACTGCTCTGGGCCCTCCCCCTTCTCTTTGTAAAAAAGAATCATAATTTTTACATCTACGTTCATGAGAGATACTGAACTATAGTTTTCTTACACCTTTGGTTTTGGTATCAGAGTAATGTTGGTTTCATACAATGAGTTTGAAAGAATTCTGTCTTCAATTTTCTGGAACTTATCACACAATTCAAATAACTCACTGGTGAATCCATCTGGACCTGTAGTTTTCCTAGAGGGAAGGTTTTTTTTGTTTTTAAAAGATTTATTTTATTGTTTTTGACAGACAGAGAGAGAGACAGAGACAGAGAGAAGGGGGGGGACACAGAGCAGTCTCCAGAGTTGTACGCTATCAATTTTCAACATGGTTTTGTTTCACACAGGTGGACAGGGGCCGAGATGGGTGGGAACTGGGCTGGGGGCCTCCCACATGGGAGGCACGCCCCCTCGAGCCAGGGGCCAAACCCGTGGGGGAATGGTAGGGGTAGGGGGGCGGGGAGAGAATCAAACTAGGGGCCTCCTGCATGGGAATGCACACCCCAGTTCAGCATATGGGTTTCCATGCACTGGGATTCAATTCTCAGTCCCTGGGGCTGCAAAGCAAGCACTTAACCTGCTGAGCCATCCCGGCTTCTCTGAGGGAAGGTTTTTAATTAAGGGAAGCCGGGATGGCTCAGTGGGTTAAGAGCTCACTTTGCAGCGCCGGGGACCGAGGATCGAATCCCAGCCCCGGCCCGTGCGGACCCATATGCTGAACTGGGGAACGCCCCCAGTTAAGTTCTCTCTGTCTTTGTATCTCTCTCTCTCCCCCTCTCTCTGTCAAAAACAATTAAAAAAAAAATTTTTACACAAACTAAATCTATTTTATAGATACAAAACTATTCAGGTTATCTATCTTTCTGAGTGAGCACAGGCACTTTTTGTCTTTCAAGCAATATTTCTACTTCACTTAATTTGCTGGGTTTACAATATAAAGTTATTTATAGTACTTCTTCATTATCTTCTAAATATCTCTAAGATCTGAAGTGATGGTATCTTTCCCATTACTGATGTTGGTAATATGTGCTTTCTCTCTCTTTTATCTGATCATTCTAGCCAGATTTGTTGCTTTGATCTTCTAAAAACCAGTTCTGGGTTTTTATTTATTTTTTCTATGGCTCTGTATTTTTCGTTTCATTGGTTTCCATCCTTAGCTTTATTATTTCCCTCCTTCTGATTAGTATGGTTTTCATTTGCTCTTTTTTATTTTTCTTCTAGTTCTTAAGGTAGAAACTAGAGTCACTGCAGACACTTTTCTTTCCTAATATAAGCATTTGGTCTATAAACTTCTCTTTATACTTCTTTAGGAGCATCCCACAAATTTCAGTGTGTTGTGCTTTAAGTTTCATTCTGTTCATAACATTTTGTAACTTCCCTTTTAATTTTTATTACTACCAAGGGTTAGTTAGGATTATGAAGTTTCCCCACGTGAACATTTTCTAGGTATCTTTCTGTTATTTATTTCTAATTTAATTCAATTCCTCTGTGGTCAAACAACATACATTGTCCTACTAGAATCCCTTTATATTTATTGAGACTTGTTTTATGATCCAACCTCTTTTCAATAGAATGTATGAGGGCTGTACGTAAAGTATCCAGCCATGTAATATAAAAAAGAGGCATTTATGGCTGGATTTTTTCCAGACAGGCCTCATATATTCTGCTATTGTTGGGTGGAATATTCACTAGATGTCAATGAGGATGAGCTATTCAACAGTGTGGCTCAAGCCATCTATATCACTGATTTTCTTTCTACTTGCTCAATTATTGAGATAGTGGTACTGAATTTCTGACTTAAAGTTTGATTGAGTATGACCATTTCTCTTTATAATTCTTTCAACTTCTGCTTCAAGAATTTTGAAGCCGGGATGCCAGGATAGCTCAGCGGTTGAGCACTTGCCTCGAAATCACGAGGTCTCGGGTTCAATTCCTGGCCCTGGCCTATGCAACACCATGTGTTGAACTGTGGTGCAACTGATAACCGCCAAATCTGGCTTAGAGGCGAAGGTTCTCACTTCCCAAGTGGTAGGTCCCTAGTTCGGTTCCCGCAACATGCAACCCCATATCTACCTGTGTGGAGATATCACAACTAATGATGACTGTTCTGGGCCCTCCCCGCTTCTCTTCTCTCTCTCATTACCTTCTCTCAAAAAATGAAATAAAAATAAACATAAAAAGAATTTTGAAGCTGTTATTGGGTACATGAATGTTTAGGATTGTTATGTTCTCTTAATGAATTAATCTATCATTATAAAATAATCCTCTTTATTCATGATAATATTCTTTGCTCTGAAATCTACTTTCTCTAATATTTATATATTCAATTGAACTTTTTTTATTACTGTAGTTAGTGTTAGCATGGTATATCTGAGACCTATTTGTGTCTGCATTTAAAGTAGACTTCTGGTAGGATCTTGATTTTTTTAAATCAACCTGACAATGTCTGCCTTTTAATTAAAGTGCTCATACTACTTATATTTAATGTGATTATTGATACAATTGAGTCATCTTAAAATTTGTTTCCTATTCATCCTATTTATCCATTTTCTGCCTTCCTTTTGGTTTAACTACTATTTGTTTTATGATTTCATTTTATCTTCTTGGTTGGCTAATGTACTGTTATATTCATATCTATCATGTTATTTCAATAATTTCTTTAAAGTTTATACATTTTTCACTCATCAGTTTAACTCAACTGATATTATACCAATTCATGTATAGTTTAAGAATATTACTACTAGAGTATGTTTCTTCCTCCAGCCTTTTAATTTTTATTACATTTTATCACACAACACTACTTTTGCTTTATAGATTCCAAGTTTTAAAGAAATTTAAATAACAATAAAAATAATTTATATTTGCCCACATAAATAGCATTTCTGGTGCTCTTTCTTTGTTTAAATCCAGATTTCCATTTGATAATATTTTCCTTCTTTTCATATTTCTTATAATGCAAATGTGCTAGTAATGAATTCTTTCACCTTTTTTGTGTACATCTGGGAAAAGTCTTTATTTCACCTTCACTTTGGAAGCACATTTTTAGTGGGTACTGACTGAATCTAGCCAACAGTTTTTTTTCTTTCAGTACTTTCTCTCTTTGCTCCTCTGGTTATTTTTCAGATTCTCTTTTTATTGCTGGTTTTAAACTATTTAATTATAAAGTGCCTTGTTATAATTTCTTCATACTTCTTGTTCTCTGGGTTTGCTGAGCTTCTTAGATGGATGGATACACTTATAATTTTCATCAAGTACAGAAATTTTTCAGCCATTGCGTCTGTTAATCTCAGACATTACAGATTTAATTTCTGGAAATTTTGAGCTTTCTACATCTTCCACATATATCTCTACTTAACATAGTTATTAGTCTTTTCTCTAGCTTATTGAACAAATGGAATATAGTTATAACTGCTTCAATAACTCTGTTCTTAAACTAATTCTATCATCTGTCGTTTCTGGGTCTGTTATTATTCATTGTGGGGTTTTTTTCTCATTATAAGTCTTATTTCCCTGCTTCTTTATATACCTGGTAATTTTTGAGTAGGTGCTTACATACTGGATGTTCACCTATTGGGTTCTGGATAGTCTGTATTCCTACAAATATTTTGAGCTTTCTTTTGAAATGCAGTTATTTGGAAAGTTTGGTCCTTTTTATTACACAAACCAGAACAGCAATCAGTCTAGGGCTAAATTTCCCCATTACAGAAATAAAACCATTCTGAGTATACCACCCAATACCAAGAATTATAGTTTTCCACTCTGGTTGAGTACAATATGAATTATTTATGACCCTATTTAAGTTCAACATATTGTTCCCCCTAATCATTCTAGGTTGTTTATTCTTCCAATTTAATATCTCATTCCCAAAATTCAGCAACTTCAATGAAATATCATTAGGTTATTACATTAACACATAGATGAGGGCTGTCCAGAAAAAAATCCAGCTATTGTCAATATAACAAGAATGGTTACATGGCTGGGTAATTTCCAGACAGCCCTCATTAGTCTTACAAGTACTTCATAACAGTTTATACCCTGTTGTGTTCCAAAAGGGTAGCAGGCAGGTTCTACATAGCACTGGTATATCCAAGTTTATGTAATTTTCAAATTAGCCAGCCTCTCTTCAAAACAGCATATGTACCATATAAAGCATATGATTCTGAAATATAAACCAATAAAATCAAGCAAACATTTACCTTAAGTAAGAAAGGTAAGTAAGAAAAGAAAGCTTTACAAAAAACAATTCAGAAAGGACAATTCGTATTTTTTTAAAATGTGACATGGTAAATTTTCCTTCCTATAAGAATACTACCATATTTTCACAAGTTCTGTTCCTTCCTCCTGGGATGCCATCCCTTCTCTCCCAACTCTATATTCTTAATTTGTCTCTAACAAATACTTCAAGATTCAAGCAATCAGAAATATTCCCTTAGTGTTGATGCTGTTTTAGAACAGCATCCCATAGCTCCAATCATACCCTCTAGCGACCAGTGACAAAAGTCTTAACACACTATATGCTATTCTACAATTTTTGGTTTTGTTTTCTCATTCTCCTGCCATGATGCCCTTTGTAGAGAATAAGACATATTTGTCTTTGTATATCCTGAGCCTAAAAGAATGCACAGTAGTTAACTAAATAAACATACATGAACAGTATGACCAATCAAAGTACATCTTAAAGTAAAAGAAAAGACAACAGAGGGAGAACACTGAAAATACATATTTGAGACAAGTCAATCTCAATAATTTACTTACTTTATTAATATAAACTTGAAGGGAATAGGAAAATATACATCCTTAAAATTTTTGCTATTTGTCTTTCTGCTCAATTATTCTTCAAAAAGGTGGCTTGACCTATCTCTCCTGCATAATGTAATTAGCTAGAGGTAAATCGCAAATGGCCTATCTTTATTCATAGTAAGAAAATTAATAAATTAATGCTCTAGTTGATAAAATAATCCCACTGCTAAGACTGTGTGCTTCCCTTATTTATTTTTAAAGCATGGTCTCATATCACTGTCTTCCAGGAATAAAGGTCAGCGAAGTTTGTACAACACATTTCTGGTTAACTCTCTAACCACGTAAAGCTACTGTCAAGCTCACTGGTATGGCCTAATTTTAACTAAGAAGTAGAAATAGCATTGCTATCACCAAAACAAAAGTGAATAAAGAGAATACCACATGGAACAAAGCTACAACACTGTGGAGCCAGAATTGAAACAAAAAATTGAAGCTCACAAACAAGAGGTTCCCCACCTCAGAGAATTTTATAAAGATACCAAATATTCAGCCTTATCCCCTGGATACTCTCTGATTTGGTAGGTCTGAGCCCTATCTATCTAGAAATGTTTTGTTTTAAATAACTGAAGTAAATCTGATGCAACAAATGCACTGATCTACATCTGAAAACTTCAGTGAGACTCAGTTCTCAAAGGCATAAATGAGTATCAGCACAAATCCACAATACTGTGAGCTTTTTTTTGTACTAAATAACTCCAAGTAGAGAAGAGCAAAAATGGGAATAATGAAAACAATTTTATTAAACAAAATGGCTTAAATTGGAACAGACCACATTTGTAATACTCACTGAGGTTATGTGTCTAGTTAATGAAGAACCACCTAAGTTTACAGAAGCAAAACTTGTTTTTAGAAAATAGCTATTATGTAGAAAGAATCATTGCATTGATATCATGTGTTGACTCACTGATGCCCTGACTCATTCATTCAGCAAATATCATCTGGCAGAAGTAACACCCAGTTTTTATGAACTGATAAACTTAAAAAGGGCATTACTTCTGCTGGACCCTGTATTTACTGAGTGCGTATCTTTGTTCTATGTGCTAAGGATAAAGCATGAAAAAAGCTAACTGGTAGAAACTGAGAAACCTTCAAAGTACTTACTTCCAGTCAATGGTTTACAATCCTTTTTATGCAAACAAGGTACAAACAGGTAAGGATAGAACTCTATTGTTTGGGGGGGCAGAGGTTCTTTTTCCTAGGAGGTTACAAGGATACTTTGTTGTCATGGTACTGACAGATAGGAGGAGTGGGGGTTAGTAATTTAGGTACCTATTATTGTAAGTGTAATGAGTTCTTTCTTGAATTAATGACAGCCACTAGCAATTAAACACCTAACAAATTGGAAAGGAAAGAGGTAAACTAAGGTAAGCCACGGAGGAAAAAGAGGGTGAAAACAGTACATTCTAGACAGGGCTGCATGAAGGACAGACAAGGAACTTGAAAACACAGATATCATGAAGTCCACAGTCCAAGACCATACATGGCTGTATTAAGTTTCAGCATCATGTGCTTTCTTATTTACCTACTTTCATATTTTAGCAAGGGTAAGCAAATCATCTGCCTAGGTTTTCTTCCTACACCTTTGACAGGATAAACACAATGATCAATGTAACTCTAAGGGGCCAGGTACATGCTAATGCAAAAAACAAAGTTTTACAAATCTTTTTATTTAGTGTAAATTTCAGCGACTTTTTTTTCTATTGCTTTATTATCAGTGTCTAGAAAGTGTTCAATAACGGAAGGAAAGAAGGAAGGAAGGAAGGAGCAAGTCTACAGAGATACATGAGACAAAAGGAAGTAGGCAAAAGCCTCTTCTGGCTGATCTTCCCCACTTATGGGTTCACAATCTCAGGAGTCAGTGATAGGAATGGCCAGGGCTGACCCACAAACTCAGAGAACATGGGCAACTAGCATTTGCTATCTAAGAGAAGGAAGGTTAGTAATAAAAAAAAATCCAAAGGATTGTGTCTAAGACAAAAGCAGACAAGGACAATATAGATCAACAACTGAGCAAGCCCAACTGGTTACTGACTGAGAACTTAAAGAAGACCAAAATGTAAATATTTCTAAACAGGGGGAGAAGTTTTTGCGGGGTCCCTGTGGCCTGTCCAGGCTGTTGGTAGAGCAGTTATGAATGTCAAGACATGATAAAAGATCACTTTTAATTCTGAAGACTTTAACAAGGTAAAAACTTCTCGTATAACATCTCAATTTCAAATGTACTGAGTATAGTCCCCTAGGCATATTGGTCTTTGTACATCCCAGATTCCAAAAACTCTGGAGATATAAGGACATTAGGAAGAGCCAACAAAGGGCACTGCTGAGGAAGGAGGAGGGACTGGTATCCCAGAGCTAAGTAAACAAAGGGTTTCCAAAAGGAGAGTATGAGCAACTGTGTCAAATGTCACTGACATCTGCGTAAGTGGTGACCTTGACTGGGGCACCGCATGCCTGAAGTTAGTGCAAGTAAGAATGGCAGGAAAGAAAATAGAGAGCAAATATAGATAATGCTTTTAAGGAGTCTGCTATTAGGAGGAGCAGCAAAAAGGTACTCAGAGAGAAATGTGAAATTAAGAACAAGTTTTTGATATAGTTACTTTTTGCTGTAAAGACAACAGCCATTGTAGCATGTTGTACGCTGACAGGAATGATCATGTAGGAGAGAAATTGAATAACTGGATACAATGTTATTTCCCTTATATGTGGAATCTAAAGAACCAAACAAACTCATACATACAAAGAACATTCTGATGATTGCCTGATGAGAGAGGGGTTGGCGAGGTGGGTGAAAAAGGGGAAGGGAATAAGAAGTACACATTGGTTGATAAACAGTAGTCATGGCGATGTAGG
This sequence comes from Craseonycteris thonglongyai, assembly GCA_004027555.1. Taxonomy (NCBI): domain Eukaryota; kingdom Metazoa; phylum Chordata; class Mammalia; order Chiroptera; family Craseonycteridae; genus Craseonycteris; species Craseonycteris thonglongyai. The sequence continues at coordinate 8,656 of PVKE010019086.1, read as the reverse complement.
GTATAATACAAGGAATATAGTCTATAATACTGGGGGATGCCAGGATGGCTCAGTGGGTTAAGCGCTTGCTTTGCAACCCCGAGGATCAAATCCTGGCCCAGCCCATGTAGACCCATATGCTGAACTGGGGATTGGCCCCAGTTCAGTTCTCTCTGGCACAAGCTTCCCATGTGGGAGGCCCTCGGTTTGGCCCCCAGCTCATGGGGGCATGCCTCCCATGTGGGAGGCCCCCAGCCCAGTTCCCACCATGCAGACCCTTGCCCACCTGTGTGGAATGAAACTGTTGAAAACTGATGACCTACAACTATGGAAACTGCTCTGGGCCCTTTTCCCTTCTGTGTCTCTCTGTCTCTCTGTCAAAAACAATTAAAATAAATCTTTAAAAATAATGATAATTTTGTAATAAGTATGGTGTCTGATTTATCAGGATGATAGATGGGAGGTGGCTTAGGGCAGAGTGAAAAAGGGAATGGGATTAAGAAATATAAATTGGCAGTTAGAAAATAGTCATGGGGATGTAATAGAAGCAGAGAGAATATAATCAATAATATTGTGAAAGCACAGTATAGTGTCAGGTGTTTGCTGGACTTATAGTGATCACTTCTTTAGGTATATAAATATTGCGTAACTATGGTGTACAACTGAAACTAATATAATATTGTATGTTAGATATATTTTTATAAAAACCTTTTAAAAAAAGAAATGTAAAGCTAGGGTGATAGCCATGAGCCAGTGAAGGAAGGGGACCCAGTGCTACCAGAAGGGCTAGTCGAAGAGAAGAGTTTATCCATGTAAATGGGGGAAAGAAGAACTGATGGGGTACATATGCACTTAGGTTAGTACGCACGGAGATGGAAACATGTAGAAATTTCTCAGTGGAATAGAAAAATCTCTCTCTATCAAACAGAGGGTAAGAAAGAAGAAGAAAGAGTTATAACTTTAAGAATGAGAAAGTAATAATCATCCAAACAAGTAGGAAACGAATGGACTGTGGAAATGTAATAGGATTTCCAGTTAACACTAAAGGCTCACACACAGCAGTGGTCATGACTTTAAATGAAAAACTTTGTGAACCTATAGCATAAAATAAGGCCGAAGTGTCAACAGTATGCTGAATATCTATAGCCAAATGGAAACCACACACCAAACACAGGCAATCTTCATTATATAGCATGACTTAAAAATCACTCATACAGATGCCTTGTCCCAACTAATCATGGCAGGGCCTGTTTAGTTCTGGTGGCCTACGCTCCCCTACCCTCCCTAATCTGTCACCTACCCTACAGGACATCTCCACATTGCCCCAGACCTCCCACCTAGTCCTTTACTAGAGCTTCCACTATGAAAAGTTTGAGAAAATCGATTTCTACAATCAAGGCAGAAAGCATTTGGGGAGTGAGGGCAGAAGTTTTGGTGAGAGAGGGAGGAGAACCCCGTGCACACTGCACCGCTACTTTGCCATTTTTTCCCCAGATCCAATGATATGTAAAAGTCTTTCAAGTAGTAGAAAAGGCTGAGAGGACCAGAAGACAGATTCTACTGGGCAACATTTAATAGCTATAAGTAGGTTCAGAAACCACGAAGGTAATGTCTCAAAAATATTAAAAAAAATTTTTTTAAATAGATGGAATATCTATTCTAGGTTTAAGATGTGAGCGATGCCATATTCTAAATTATTTCAAACAGTTTATACTGGTCTGAAATGAAGAACAAATGTTTTCACCTTAACTTTATAATATTATTCAGATTTGAAAGAGACCTACACAGTAAAACTTATTCTACATCAACTATCATCAGTAAATATTTCTAACTCAGCATTAGAAAAATATCATATTCTTAAGTACATGTTTTTTAAACTTGGTATACCTTCAACAAAATTTTACAAATAGAGCTCACAAATCAAAGATTATGTTTTAAATAAATTAACTACAAAATGGAAGGCTGTCCTCAATGTTGTTTTTATCAAGCAATTTTTCTTGACGTTTGTACTTTTCAAATAAAATCTTAAGAATCTTTTAACATAAGATTACATTAAAAAAAGAGGACTTGAATGACAGCAAAAGTTAGGAGATGATTATATTCCAGATGTAGGGTAGAGGCTAAAGACCTAAAGGAATAAAGGCACAAAAAGAACCCCCATATAATGGAATGCCTGTACTGATTTACACCTGACCTTGTTTCCCTCATCCATAAGAGAATGAGCAAATATATAACAAAACGTTTTTTATTTAAATGTAAAATAAGTGAGTGAAGAAACAAGTGAGTACAAACCAGCCTGCAACTAAATACTAAAAATATTCTTTTCTTGAAGGCCACTGGAGCAGAGCTAGCCAATGTGAAGAATTAACAGAAAATTCAGTCATTAATGGGACTTAGGAAAAATTCAAATACTGTAATTTAAATCAAAGCTATTCTCTAATGATAGTAATTTAGCATTAATAGCAAATGGATTAGGCCTTTAGAGGTAATTTTAAAATAATCTAACTAAACTAGAGTTTTGGATGTTACTCAAGAAATTATAACATGTGAATGAGCTGGTACAAATACATGCAGGCTTTTAGAGTTCCACTGAAGTTCTGTGCAAAAATACAGGGTCCGGCAGAAGTAACACCCCTTTTTTATGAACTGATAAAAAAAGGTGTGACTTCTGCCAGACCCTGTATGTGAAAATTTAATTTCCCCACATCTACTTCCTTTTTATTTCTTACTTATCTATTATGACTTCTATAAAACCCAGTGTGTCAAACTCTGTAGTTTTTTTATCATGGCACTTTCAATTATTTCATTAAATACATCCACTCACTCACACAGTTATAAACAACTGGTTTCCCAAATTCAAAATCCCTCTCACCTGTCTCTGATGGTCCAGATCTGCTTTATTACCAATTAAAATCATCGGAAATTCATCACGATCCTTTACTCTGAGAATCTGTCTTTGAAACTTATAGATTTCTTCAAAACTAAAAATACAAAAACAAATTAATCGATTTAGCTAAGTATCATCAGCATATCACCCCACTTAGTACTCTTATTTTCCCTTTTCTATAAAAACAATAAAATACGAATTCAATAAAATAGTGATCTAGACATGAACAGCAGATTTACATTTTAATACTGGTACAAACCTGCCTCTATCTGTGACTGAAAATACCAACAGGAAACCCTCGCCAGTTCTCATATACTGTTCTCTCATAGCTCCAAACTCTTCTTGTCCTGCTGTGTCCAGAACTAAAGAAAAAACAACAAATGTAACTGTGTTCATGTTTGCATTTTATAAACAAACAGCTTCCCACAAGGGCAGGTCGAATTAAAATGGATCCTGTAAAGCAAGTAATACTAATTTAATAAAGAAATGGCATTCTCCACTTAGTACTTTACCCTCAATGCTAAAGACAAATATATTCTAATGGCAAACAGTTTAAGATTTGTATTCATCAGTACAGGTTGATTTCATAGTTAGAATACATTAGCATACCAATTACAAGGTTAAAAATATCAAATGTATCTAGGCAAATGCAGTCAGATTAACCTCTGAAGTCATTTGGATGTGTTATCACCTCCACTGAAAGAACTAAAAAAATATACCTATTAATTTAAAAAGAAATTGCAGTCTACCCCCAAAAGCCATACTTAAAATGCAGGTACTAATGTATTTCTTGACTTCTGTGAATGAAAGAATTATACAAGTTAAAAGAAAAGGGCTTTCTTTTGTGGAGAGGTGAAATGTTTGCCAAGCAGAAAACACTATTTGCTAAAGCCTCTGCTATAAATCCTAAGCAAGTTAATAAATACTGAAGCTCTTCTTTATTTACTTCACCCATTTTAAGCTTCACCAAAACTTAGTGACAAGAAAAAAGTCCTTAGATGTTCTAAATAAAAATTACAGCAGCAGTGCGAGAGACAGAACAAGCAGTCTGTATAGCTGTGGACCAGCTCTGACAAAAGACTGCTCACATTCCTGTACATCTGTTGGAATTTAGGATGAATTTCCCGGTGGCTATTTCCCTATTATCCAACACAGAGAACAGCCATGTACCACAGAACCCCAGGAGCCTCTGTTTCTTATTTACACATGCATGTTCCAATCTGCTGCCCAGAGTTAAGCCACAGGTGCTGAACACTTTCTCCTTGTGGACTCCGCAGCACCTATCTAGTCCTGCTCCACCTTCTCCCATCCCCACTTTCTAGAGCTAATACAAATCCTTTCAGAATGGCTTACATCCTTCTACCCCTCAACCACCACACTGAGGTATAAAAATGCTTGCAGAACTTTAAGACAGCAGATATGTTGTCTTTCCTACCCAGCCATCTATCTGCTGGTGGTTTAGACTCCATGTCCCAAGACCCATCTTTTTTTCTTTTTTGCTAGCAATGGGCTAATAAACGCTTTTAAAAAGACTTTCAGCAGTGGAAATTAAAATTTTTTTGTTTAACAGCAGGAAGAGTAAAAATCTCATGCTTTTTCCCAGATGTCCCAATAAGTACTTCTTCAACAAGTTACAATGACATGACTAATTTCACCAGAACAAGATCAATCCAATTACTATTTACATTTCATTTACTGAGGAATATTTAAATGCCTGCTTTGCAGATTCATCAATCAAAACCAATGAAAGAGATGGGCTTTTATATTCAAGATCATTTAAGTATATTTTACCTAGAAAAACATCAAAGCTTAGTTTTTAGAAATATGATTGCATGAACTATCAACAAATAAAGGATTACTTACTATCTAGCCGGGCTGCTCTGTCATCTATCACGCACTGCTTTGTGTAGGAATCTTCGATGGTTGGATCATAATCCGTTACAAAATAGGACTGTAAGAAAAATTACCTTACTTTAAAATTTATGTTTACTTGCCTAGCCAAGTACCAATGTAACTTTATCAAATCCCACATATCCAGAATTAATCAAAATATTTTCACATTAAGGTTTATTCTACTATGACAATTCCCCATTAAATGAAGTCTATTTGGAAAACAAAAAACCTAAATATCTAAATTTTTGTATCTGAAGTGCACGCTTCAACAGCACATATACTAAAATTGAAATATGCAAGATTGTAAAAGACTGCAGGTTTTATTTCATAATTAACTTGTATACATAAAAATCTAGATCTTGGAAAAAAAACTAGGAAAACACAGTAAGTTGTACTTCAAGTCTATTAGCATCAGTCCTAAGAACAAAGTACTCTTAGACAAATGATAACAAAGACAGGCCTGGAAGAGTTCCTGTCTCTTCCCTCCTCACACCTTGTCTTAGTCCCCCTTCCAGTTGCCTTGTGTATCATAAGGAACACAATTTCAGGATTCTTCCATTTACAGAGATCTCAAACTTATTCTTTCATTGATATTTTTGTTGGTTTTTTACCTTCATTTCTATTTCCCTCTTCTCTTAGGAAAGCCTCCCAGTTGTTACCTTCTGAAATCATCAGAAGGACAGTTCCAGTAGCAGATTAAGAAGGGAAGAATCTTAACTAACCACTTAAATGTTTGTGTATTTCATTTCACAATATTTTTTATTTAAAAAAAAAATAAAACAAAAAAACAAGGTTTTAAGAAGAAGAAACAACAAGAATCAGAGAGAACTATTTCCCTTATCTTACAAAAGGGCACTTAACTAGGACACTGACATCATCCTTCTTTTGTTCTGAGTATCTCCACTGCTTTTTCTCTTCCTCAAAGCCTGTTGCTTTCCCACTAGCTCATTACAAAATCAGAGGAATGACGTGGAAGAACAGCTTAATGTTAAGAACCTATGCTAAAGGTGTTCAGCTATTCTTCAGGAAGGGGTTCCTGGCAGCTGGACCTGTTTGGCTCCAGGGATACAGTATTCTTGTGACACCCCTCAGCATGGTGACCTAAGCAAGCAAATACCAGAAAGCCACTCTTACAAGCAGGCACTCTGACCAGGACGGCTAAGAAACGCTTGGTTTGGGGAGGGCAGGGTGGAAAGGGAGAGAATACTGATCTGTTTGCTACCATGACTTTACATGCTTATTTTATTTTTGAAGGTCACTTTCCACATTTATATTTTAGGAATAACTTTAATCACAGAATTCAGTATCCATAATCCTATTTCCCTTCTGATGTTTTCACTTAAATGCATGACTTATTAAACAGTCTGTGAAAGAAACACCTACAGAAGCAACTTTTGAGTAGAAAGTCATTTCCATCACCACCCCATCCCCATTTTAAAATAAACAAGTATCAAAACAATCCTAACTTACTTTTTGGCACTCACACCTTTCCATAAAGTAAATACAACTGGCAACAATATGCTTTGTATCCACTACTCTAAACAACTTAAAACTGCAGTCTTTCACCAAGCAAGTTGGATAAAGCATGCTGTTGATATCTTTTTAAGGTTTCCTGAAACATGCTTCTCCACAGCAATCTGATACCTCCTATAACACTGTCATCTTGTAAAACCTGAACTTCACTGAGCATTCCCAGCTTACGCCTAAGTACGCTAAAATGCGCCCCCACTGTCCCTTCCCTGTCTGAAAATATAATGGACAAATATTAAATAATTTTTTCAAACGTCCAAGTCATGTATAATAGCTAGAACTTTTTCAACGTGATGAGGTTTTGGGGGTTTTTTTTGCACTGTGAGATCAAATTAAGATATTATTAACAGTTATAGAAGGCAAGTTTAAGCAACTTTGAAGGCCATTAAAATAAACTGTTTTTCCTTTTAGTGACTATAAGGGTTTCATACTTCTTTGGACGTCTTAGCTCTTAAAATACAATCTTAATGTAAGAATTTTGCCACTTTGTTAACACTGATAAGATATATTAAATGTTGGAATTTCTGGACTCACATTTAGGTCATCATTTCATCTTCATTGTATCCTGTTTTCAAAATCTGTCCATACAGCCCATCATCTTACTACATGCAGAATTTAAAGAGGCATCCTCACTAAAAGCATCTTCCTTCCTCATAAAGAACCATTGTAAGGAACATCATTTTGGGCTGACCATCATAGAATTAAAGACACCTTTCCTGCTAATTCTAATAAAACACAGGTTAAAACATGTCTAAAAAGGGGATGTTGGGATAGCTCTACAGGTTGAGAGCTAGCCTTGCACCTGCAAGGTCTGAGGATTGAATCCCGGCACTGGTCCATGCAAACCCATAGGCTGAAATGCAGTGCAACTGGTAACTGCCGGGATGGTGGGGAATCTCTCTCTCTCTCCCTCTCTCTCTCTCTCTCTCTCTAAATCTTTAAAAAAAAATGTCGGGGATGCTCAGAGTGTTAAGCGCTTGCTTTGCAGCCCTGGGTTCTGAGGATAGAATCCAGGTCCTGGCCAGTGCAGGGGAGTGCAAACCCATATGCTGAACTGGGGTGTGGCCCCAGTGCAGATTTCACCCCGGTGAACCTCCCATGTGGGAGGTCCCCAGTGTGGCCCCCAGATCATGGGGCACACCTCCCATGCAGGAGGCCCAGGCCTGATTCCTGTTTTGCGAGGCCCCCCCCCAGCCCACCTGTGTGGAATGAAACTACATTGAAAATTGATGATGTACAACTTATGGAGATTGCTCTGAGCCCTCCCCTTTCTCTCTCTGTCTCTAACTGGAAAAAACAATAAAAGAAATCTTAAAAAAAAAAAAAAATGTCAAGAAAGAACATTCACCATGTACAGAAAACAAATAAAGGGTGTCCCAAAATTCACGCAAGATTTGAATTTTGAGTCATTTGTGCGGTAAAGTGTTGCCAACGAAAAAAAGACAGCGTGACAGCTGACAGTTCAGGGTTATTAAAAATAGAACGCTATATGAAAGAACAAACGTGTTTTCATTGTTGAGCAATGAAAATATACAATTTTTAATATAAACCTGTGTTTTCTATCAAAATTACTTGTGTGAATTTTGGGACACAATTTACAACTGTCACCTCCTACCACAAAGATATAAAACATTTTGTTACTTAAACATGGCTACCAGATATTTGAGACGGATCGCCCATAAGAAATTAGGCTCTGGTGATGAACAGTCCTGGATTGAATTCTACCTCCACTACTTTCTAGCTGCAGAACCTGAGGCAAATTAATTCACCTTTCTAACTTTTAGCACCTATAAAACAGGATAGTAACAAAACTTGGTAGAGCAGATAAAATGAAATGAAGTAATACATATAAAGTGCCAAGGCATGCTGACGATTAATAAACGTTAACCATAATAATCACTGTATTATTTTTGTCACATGATTGGATGGTATGAACTAGTGTTTCTGTTCAAGTATAAAAACCTGTTAATCCCAAGGAACAGCTGTAACAATTCCAATCTTAGTTATACCACAGACCAACCACGGGACTTGGTCCAAAATGTTGTTTATCAAGATAAAAGCTCCCCATCTGGGGTTCTGTACATTTATTAAAGTGTGTGTACATTTTGTACAACACAAATTATAGCTCTATAGATTACATAAATTAGTTTTATTAAATGGTTCCTTTGTTCCTTATAGGACTCAGTACTCTATTTACACAGTATGCAAAGCCTTCAAGTTTGATATGTGCTGTTCATCAAAGACATTTTTCACTACCTGAAATCCTTCAGTCAATTGTTCTTACTCTCTTGATTTCATTAATTTGCTTGACAATTATAGAGCATCACAGGAACAAGGTCCCTACTTTCAGAGCCCAATGTTTTGTGC
>PVKE010019085.1:0-28853 GCA_004027555.1 Craseonycteris thonglongyai | reverse complement strand
AAAAAAAAAAAAAAAAAAAAAAAAAAAAAAAAAAAAAAAAAAAAAAAAAAAAAAAAAGAATGCTTTGTGGGGAGTGGTAACTGGAAACGGAAGTGAGTTAGGAGGCCATGGAGTAATTTAGGCAAATGATTAAGTTCAGAATTAAGATAGTGGCAGAGTAAATGATGGAGAAAAAGAAATGCATGAAGTAAACCATGTATAATTCATAGAACTTAACTCAGGATTTTATCTCAGATACCTGAATGGATGGTGGTACTTTCACTAAAACAAGATGTGTTTGTGAAGGGTGAGGGGAGGAGGGGTAATAAATTCTATCTGAAACTCATGAGTGCATTTGAACTTGAAAATGTGTGCTCTGTCAACTACAGGTTCTAATCTAGAAGGACCGTATAAGTGTTGCAGATGTGACCATGCAAGTAGTTGGTGATCTACTATATCAGCTCATCATTGTGAAATGTGCAGAGATAAAAAGGGGAGAGGAAAATGAACACGTAAAGAGTAGATTGGGGAAATATAGCCCAAGAAAGAAATCAAGGAGGACAGTCCAGAGACTGAGATACAGTGTGGCTTGGCACAAGTCAGGGACAGAGAGAGCCAGAGAGCGATCAACCCCATCAAATGCTGTAGAAACATACACTTGATGTGGGCCATTCAGTAGAAAGGTTGGGGAAATGATGAGAACACAGCCAAGAAGCCAAAAATGGGTAGAAAGTATTCATTTTACAAATAGCTACTCAACACCTACTAGAGACTAGGCGCAGAAGAAAGACAAGATGGTTAATTCAATGTTCCTTGACATTACTGAAGAAAAACAATTTGATTTAATTCAATGACATTCCAGATTTTGTCTCTTTCTTTTGCCTTATCCAAAATAATCTCAATAGTTCTGGTACCTACAGGACTATAGGTCTTAGTTCTTTATCCCCAAATCCAAAACCCAAAAAGCTCTGGACATGGAGTTTTACTTCTTGATTTTTTGTTTGTTTTTGTTTTGTTTTCCCCTAAAAATCTGACCTGAACTAATAAGAGAGGTTTTTGTTGTTGTTTTGTTTTGTCTTTGTCTTTATCGTTCAGTGTGAACATTCATATTTTCCTGCAGAAATACTGATATAGATGATCACAGGGTACTACATTGTACTCCACTTTTGGTTACAGAATATACAGTACATGTTCTGTCTTTGCTCTTTAAAATTAAATATATACATATAGAAATACCAAAACATACATGACCGTAAGTGTTTTAGATGAGATATTATAGACATCTAGAACCACAGTACTTGATAAGAGCACCTCAAAACACACACTTTTTTTCTTTGTTTCTAGACTAGGTGCTGCTGATGGGAGCCATATATAATATTTATTTTGAGTGTGAAACTTTCTGGCAGAAGCCAAGTTATTGCACCAAACAACAGTCTATTTATCCCTCTCTATGGCAACTATCACCCTGAGTCCAGCATGCTCACTCACAGAGCACTCAGCAGACTGGAGGGTGCTCCTCAGCGCATGGAGCCATGGCCTGTCCTGGAGTTGACCTTGTTCCCCTGAGCATTCTCTTTGCTTTCTTCACTCTATGGACCAGGGTCTGCTGGCTCCCTGTTCTGCCCTGCACCTGGGCCTGCTTCCGTTTTCTTTTTCCATGAAATCTTAGGCCAGGAGAATCTTCCCATTCTTGTTTGGCAAGCTTGGGATCATTACCATTTCAGTGCTGGAAGGAAACTCAGGGACAGCTTTGAGTTCAGCACCCTCCTTTTTAGAAACAAGGATACTGAGATGCAGAGTAGTGAAGGGACTTGGCCACATCACCTAAGTAATTTATGACAAGGCTAAGACATTGATCCAGCCTGCGAATTCCCTTTCCCAATTCAAAGAGTTCCAACATGAGATGAATGGATGCAGCCAGTTCGATGGTGGACATCTTTGTTTGGCTTTGTTTATTTGTTGGATTGTTCGTTCTATCCAATTTTCCTCTGGAATAGCATTACCACGTTTCTATCCCTGTGATTCAAGCAAAATTCACTCAAATCCTTAGTTCCATTGATAGCACATAACTGGAGCCAGGCCAGAGTATCACATCCTTCAAGAACAGAGATTGATTCAGAAATGAACTCCTGACTCAATCAACTGAGAGGGATACATAGGCAGGTCTTCAACCCCACATTGGACTTCAGTGGAACCTAGGAGCACATGGCTTCAAATTGCATAAAGCCACATGACACCAAGAACAAGTCAAAGTTTAGAGATGAAAAGACACAAAATTCTAATGACATTGAGTCTCTGAATTTTCAGTCACATAAAGCGATTTATTTTTTCTTTTGTTTAAGTTTACTCTGGGTATATTCTCTGTTATTTACAAAAGTGTTTTTCTTTTGGGTTTTTTTTTTTAAGATTTATTTTATTGTTTTTGACAGAGCGAGAGAGAGAGGAAGAGGCAGAGAGACAGAGAGAAGGGGGGAGGGCCCAGAGCAGTCTCCATAGTTGTATGTCATCAGTTTTCGACATGATTTCATTCCACACAGGTGGGCCGGGGCTATGCAGGGCAGGAACTGGGGTGGGGACCTCCTGCATGGGAGGCACGTCCCCTCAAGCCAGGGGTCGAACCAAGGATCCAAGAACCAAACTGAGGGACTTTCTCATAGGAAGCTCACCCCAGTTCAGCATAGGGGGCTGCAAGGGCCGGGGCTGGGATTCGATCCTTAGTCCCCACGGCGGCAAAGCGAGCGTGCTCTTAACCTGCTGAGCCATCCTGGCTTCCCCCAAAAGTATCCTAACCAATAAAATGAACTTTTATAAAGTCTCTGCAAACCCAATCAGTTTACAATTTGTTAATTTTTTTTCTAAGGTCTGGTATTTCAGGAATCTCTGAAATTCAAGAACTTGCTAAAGTGAGGTGAAGTGAGGAATGCAGAGTGAAATTCTTTCATCTCAATAATATGCTATAGTTTTCTACTCAACATAAAAGGCATCATCGCTCACTTCACCAAAGTCTGATTTTCTCATTATATCATGAATATGTGGATCTATTAGCCTAATTTGAAACTTACACAAGCATCATAACTTTTTATGTTGAACTCTAGTATTGGGCTTTATTTGTGTTTATAAGATTATAATTTCATATTCTTAAGAACAAAGTGAGTTCAAAGGGCTTTTTTAATTAAATAGTTGGGTTTTTTTTTAATCAGCGAGTCTCAAGAGGTTTCTTAAACTTCAAACCACTGTAAAAGAATAACATGGTAATGAGATAAATATAAATGAAACAGAACCTTCCAGATTAAATTTGCCTTCAAAGCCACATGAGTTTGTAAACCAAAGGAAAATTTTTGATTTGTTAAAAAAAAAAAAATGTATAATACTTATCATGTTTGTTTATGCTAAATTGGGCCGTCTTTATTGAATAATTACTTTATTTGCATATGGAAAGTATCCTTCCATGGCCTCCCAAGCAGGGTGTTTTCCTGGGTAAAATCAGTGGACAAAGGTCTGAGTTAGAGAGAACAGCTCATACACCACAGCGCAGATGAGGCAAGCCAAGGCTTACAAGACAGCTCAGGTTTAGGAGAAAATAACATGGGATGCTTAAAGACATCAACAGTAATGATTTTATTCATATTCTTTTGAAAGGGGACTTAAATCCTTGCATTCAGTTTCCAGAAGGCCAGAGTTTTCCTTGGGAAATTCATTGCTGATTTTTCGTAATTGCCACATGTCCTGTCTTTAGCTTTTGAAAAACATTGTCCTGTAAAGTTTTAAGTATATGGCAGATTCCTGGGCCTATTTCAGTGTGGCCTGATCCAACTATTCCCTTTCAAGTATTGACTACAATACAGGGTGCTTTCCCAGAGAAGAGAAAATGAAAAAAATAGCCTGTCTCCTTGAGAAGAAGAACAAATGTCTTACAAATATAAATCGAAAGCCTCCCTTCAGAGTAGAGGAACCAAACTGTACAGAGCAAGTGACCTGCAAATCCCTAACCTACCTCCAGGCTTCATTCAGCCACAACGGGAGAGAAGCTTCGTGAAGACCTCTCCGCTGACCTCTCAGAATCACTTGCCTCTGGTCTATCAACCAGCAGATAAGAAATCTCTGTAAAGGAAGAGGACTGGAACTATTTTTTTTCCTCTTTAAAATGTATTGTTTTTGACAGAGAGAGACACAGGGACAGAGACATAGAGAGGCAGAGAGAACGGGAAGGGCCCAGAGCAGTCTTCATAGTTGTATATCATTAGTTTCCAACATGGGAAGTATGACCCCATGAGCCAGCGGCCTCCTACATTAGAGGCACACCCTGGGCAGGAACCAAACTGGGGGCCTCCCACATGCAAAACTCACCCTGGTGGGAACTGAACTGGAGTGGGAAGCACACTGCAGTTCAGCAAATAAGTCCACACAGTGGGGGCTGGGACTTGATCCTCAGACCCTGGGGCTATACTGCAAGTGCTCAACCCACTGAGCCATCCCAGCTTCCCCCTTGGGACTCTAATGAAGGACAGATGACAGTCTCCACCATGTCTCCTGCTGCCAGTTTGTTGTAAGTGTTGGATGAAACACTCAAGTTCTGGGTTCAGTATCTGATCCCTTTGTAAAGTTAATTTCTATATTACTTGCCCAGAACGCCAGACCGAATTATCACAATTTAATGCTATAAAATGCTTTGAACTCATTGTTGAAAGCTGTTATATAAAAGGTCAAGATACCAGCCTAAACTTGTTTTGTTCTTCAGATTAAATGTTTGAGATTAAAATTTTGACATTAATATTGTTTTAAATCTCCCATACAGGCTAAAGATAGGTGAATAGCCATCCAAGGCTTTGGTGATTTCACCCATAAGCACTTGAATGTATCATGAATGAGGATAATGACAGACTTTGTCTCTCCATGTGGCAGGAAATTGGTTGTATATAAATCAAGAGGGCTTCTCTGTAGAATACAAATTAGAGGGCAATTGAAAAATAAATAACTGTGCATCAGAGTAGTAAGAAGCATAGGTGAAAATGAGAAAAAAGAAGATGAATGTATTTAAGTGGAAAATCTAGACTAGGCAAGGGGAAAACTGTGATGTAGAGACTGAAAAATACAAGAAGTATTTGAAGATGTCAGGCAAAAAGAATCTTACTCATCAATCTAATTAGAGAGATTTATTAAGCACATATGCATTTTGAACTTTTTATTTTGAAGTAGTTTCACTTACAGAATAGTTGCAAAAATGGCAGAGCAAGTTCTCATACACTATTCACTCAGCTTCCCTGAATGTTAATATCTTACATAACAATAGTATAATTACTTCAACCAGGAAATTAACATTGATACAATACTATTAACAAGCCTATAGCTTCTATTTAAATTTCCCTGATTTCCCCTCTGTGTCCTTTTTCTGTTGCAGGATCCAATTTAGGAGGCTATATCGACTTTTATGGTCATTTCTCAGTCTCCTCCAATATGACAATTCTTGAGTCTTTCTTTTCTTTTATTACCTTGTCACTTTCAAAGAATACTCATCATTTATTTTGTAGACTATTCTTCAATTTGAGTTTGATTGATATCTCCTCCTTCTGGACATGAGAAATTGAGAGTCTTTATTTTTGGACCAAAATATCACAGAGATGATGCTATGTCCTTCTCAGTCCATCAGATCCGGGGTACCTTATGTTGATGTGTCTTGATTACTGGTGATGTAAACTTTGATCTCACAGTTACCATAGTGTCTGTCAGGGTTCTTCACAGTGAAGTTACTTTTTTTTCCTCATTGTAATTAATGAATAGATTATGAAGAAAGGCTGTGAGATCATGCGGATATCCTGTTCTTAAAAACAAACAAACAACAACAACAAAACCTTGTTTTTAGAGCAATTTTAGAGTCACAGCAAAATGAGGAGGTACAGAGGTTTTCATATACCTCTGCTCCCCACATATGCACAGCCTCCCCATTGTCAACCTCCCCACTGGAGCGGTACATTTGTTGTAATCAGTGAACCTACACTGACACATTATTATCACCCAGTCTGTACTTTACATTAGGGTTCACTCTTGGTGGTGTAGATTCTATGGGTCTGGATAGATATAGAATGACATGTATTTATCATTATACTATCATACAGAGTATTTTCACTGCCTCCAAATTCCACTGGGCCCCACTATTCATTCCTCCTCTACCACAACCCCTGTCAATCATGGTTTTTACTGTCATTATAGGTATGTAATTATATCATGTTGTTTTAATTTTCATTTCCCTAATGACATATAATGTGAAGCAGCTTTTTATATAAATATCATCTTCACTGTGAACTTTTTTCAGACCCTGTATTTAAATTTGTACTATGTTTCTGATAACTAGACTATAGTAATGATCAATGTCCTACCCTCTTGGAGATTACATTTGATTTAGATAGTCTGTCAGCCAATACCAGAGTGTAACAAGGAAAATTCAATTTTAATTCCAAGCACAACAAATAACAGGGACAAAATCTAGAGGGAAATTGTTCATCTTGCTTATATTACTAAGGTTTTTTCATAAATCTCTATAATGTAAATTTCAGCAATAATCAAAGGGGCTCTTGTGGGGGAAGAATCATCAATGTGGAGACACTGAACTTGTGTGGGCATGTTTACATCTTCTACTCTACTTTTAACATATAAGGTGGTGGTGACATTTACTTGTTTTCTTTAGTCATCCTTCCCGTACATTCATGTAGGTGTCTCCATCTGGAACATTATTTCAAACTTGCATTGAATGCTGGCCAGAATTTCCAGAAGAACACTGATTTCCTTTTATAGCAAGTAGCAAACTCTTACAGAATGGTGGCTGCGCGGGGAGGAATACCCACCCAGGCTTCCATGAACCCAAACCCACTAAGGGTTCCAGAGGACAAAAGAGAAGTGCAGTAAGAGTGGACACACCATTAGCTGAATACAACCCAGTGTCACATAGGAGACAGAACCTCACATCTTGTTTAAATAGAGGGTAAGACAGAACTTTATAATTTCACAAAGCTATGTATCCCAAATTACTTGTTTGCAAAGTTGAACTATATAAAAATTTCTGCCTAAAAAGATCATAGGGTTTCTTGTGTCACTGAACCTTAGAATCTTAGAGTTGTTGCAGCATAGAGCATCACGGATAGTAGACCAAAATGCAAAAGCATTAATTGCCCCCCACACGATGTGCCTGACCAGCTGTCCTCTCCATCATGTTTATATACCTAAAGTACCGAAACGCTCATTGCTGTTTCATCTAAAGACACTTCAGGCAGTTAAAAATCTTTTCCTTGTGCAAGTCAAGTGTCTCTAAATCTTTAATATAAATCCTTCTGGATATCCATGTTCATTGAGGCAATAACAAAATGACTCACACCTCAATCTTATACTTGGACATGTTAGTTTTCCTCTGATACTCCAGGGGATGCTGAATCCAGTGGTCTCGTGGGCCCCTCTTATTCCAGGTTCCTGCTCACAATGGATGCATCATCCAGGTTCTTTTACCTTATTTCCAGAGGCAACTCTCCACCTGTCACTTCATTGTGCCCCAGGTGCTGAGGGCTTTGTCCCTAGTGCATTCCCCAGAGCATCAACTACTAAGAGCTGTTTATGAAACTTTTTATTGCAAATTGGAAGGGTTACAGAAGGAGGGCAACTATTGGATATCACAGTTATGAAGACACTTGGTCATCTTCGACACTGGGATTTCATTTCTCACTGGCCACGTTTCCCTTCTTCTCTGGTCTACCACTCTCTATCTCACACGCTCTACAAAACAGCTTTTCCTCTCTCTATTTCTTCCCACCTAGAATGTCCAGGGCTGCCATCTAAAAACACCCAAGTCTGTCTGTCTTCATTATGAAGAGCAATTCGCTGTCTCTCTACCTTCTCCCACTCAGACTACTTTGGGGTAGGAGGTTATATTTGCATAATAAGATTGTATCATGGGGTGTTTTTTAGTGCAAAAAGAACTGTTTTCTCAACTTAAATTAACTCCCTTTCCTTTGTTCCTAAGGTAACCAGTTCAAATTGTAACTAGATTTAAAATAACACCACTATTCCCCTAAGTCTTTATTTTGGCCTGAACTATGTCTTAATGTTTCTATCTCCTGATTTAAATTCTTTCATGCAATGATAGTTATTAAATTTTTACTATGTGCCAGGGACCACAATAGGTATTGAGGGGTGTGAAGGCCTAATTCCTACCCTCAGTGATCTAGAGACAGTGTAAGCAGAGGCAATGAAAATATGTTGTAATAATTGCTCTTCTGGAGCTAAGCACAGCACTTATGGGTGACATATAGGAGCACTAAACCCAGACTTAAAGGGTGTGCTGTATTGAATTGTGCAAATAAGACAAACAAAATCTCATAGATACAGACAACAGTATGGTGGTTACCATGGGAAAATGAGGGTGGGGGAGGATGAAGAGGGTAAAGGGGGTCAAATATATGGTGATGAAGGGAGAACTGACCTTGGTGGTGAACGCACAATGCAATATACAGATGATGTATTACAGAATTGTACACTTGAAATCAATATAATTTTATGAAACAATGTTACCCCAATAAATTTTTAAACATATTTTTGAATATACAAATGCCTTGGAAGAAAAAGTGATGCCCAATGTGGTACTTACTGCCCTCCCTTTCTCTCTTGGATCCTGCATCTACAAATCCTGGCTGCCTTTGTAGCTCTCAGATGTCTTTGGACATTTTGGTTTCTTTCTTTTCCTTTCTTCAGCCATTTTGATTGTTCTCAGAGAGAGGTTTGATCTGATACAGTTAGTCAGTTAGTTCATGGAAGGGCAGCTGTATTTTTTCGCCAATATTACATACAAGTCTCTACACACACTACTCTATCTTCGATACCTACAGATTCTGACCAGAGATTATGTATAGTGTTAAAGACCCCATGGGTGGCAAATGGCATCACGCCCAATCCTCCTCCTCCTCTATACATTGCCAATGCAAACTGAGTCAGATTTTGGCAGAGGCTTAGCGGATGATCTTCATAGCAGCTAAACTTCACCTTCTCTGTAGACTCCCACACATCTGCGAATCCCACTGGCCACCTGAGAGTAATTATTTCCAGGTAAAAACAGGCTTTAAAACAGCCTCCAAAATGTAGGAGGATTTTTTTAATGAAATAATATATTCTTTTTCTTTCCCGAAAATCTCCAAGAGAAGTTTCACATTTCCTTGAATAATGTATACGTTGATTTGTTTGCCTCAGCGGTTTTTGCTAGAAGGTAAAATAGATAATTGTGAATTAGCATAAACCCATTCCTGGACCATCATCAAATCTGAAAATACCCTGTTCTTCATGGCACCTCATAGGTGACTTTGAGTATGTCCAGCAGTTACTCAGAAAGGAAGGAAGTGGCAAAATAGCCAGTCACCCCATAGGAAAATAAACTTTTCATCTGAAAGATAAAGATTCAAATTTCTAGCCTCCTCCCAATTTTCGGAGCAACTACAAAAGAATTATTGGAAAATATATGTTTTTATTTTTAAAAATCCCCTTGAGTTTTATAAAAAAATAAATACTTGTACTTTTGTGAAGTCTATACCTGGAGATGTCTTGCCAATACAAGAACCTAAGGACAAGACAAAGCAAAGCCATCACTTCAATAAGGAGAGCTGTGCTGTTGGGGGTGGGGTGGGAGGCTCAGTTCAGCTCATATGTTATAGTTAGTGTGTGAAATGCCACCTCCTGATATGAAACCTTAGATGCAAGATGATCACTATAAACCGTTTCCTTGAGGTTCAAATCAGCCAATGACTGTACCTAAGAAGGTGAGCCTACTTTTCTAAAAAAAAGATTATGCCACGTTGACTTGTATTTCATAGTGAGACACAGAAAGAAGCCTTCCAACAGAGAGCCTAGAATACACAGTAGCCATGAAAAATATCTGTGAAATGGTCTCTCAGAAAAGGGGAAGCTGGGATGGCTCAGTGGGTTAAGCACTCACTTTGCAGTGCCGGGGACCCGGGATCAAATCCAGTGCGAAACCATATGCTGAACTGGGAGCTCCCCCAGTTCAGTTCTCTCTCTGTCTCTGTATCTCTCTCTCTCTCTCTCTCTCTCTCTCTCTCTGTCAAAAAAAAAAAAAAAAATATATTTAGAATAATCCTTTTTTCCCCATAAAACTGCACATTTCAAAAAAAAATCTAGAAGACATGATTGTAAATAGGACAGTCTATTATTGGAAAATATCCTTACTTTTATAATAGACATAGAACATCTCTAGTTCCCAATTTTCCACAATAAACATTAATTTACATGTGTAATGAGTACAATTACATTAAAAAGCCTTTAAAAGTTTTGAGCTGTTCCCCATGGCTTGTTAACAGTTCTTATTGGGTCTGAGTGAGTTTGGCAAGATGACTGAAAGAAGCCATTTATCACCTCGTTATCATCTGAAGCTGCTCACTCATGTCCTGCTTTTCACTAACAGGACATCTACTGCGAGTTAATTGCTTGTCCGAAACTTAAAAAAATATGTGATAACCTCACCCATCAGCAGGGTTACTCTTTCTCATTTCCAAAGTAGAAATGAATTTGGACTCAAGCCTACTGGACTCTGAACAAGAGAAAGAAGTCCAAGAAATCATTGTCTGCTTTGTCATCATTGCACAAAAAAGCTCATTCTAACATGTTCCACATGCATAGTATTCACAGTGTGGATTAAACTGGAGTCAGTCGTGACAGAGGAGCCAGCTAGATGATTTCAACACAAAGGTACCACGCAAAAATATCTTCCCATTAGCTTATTATTCATATTAGTCGTTCCTTTATATCAGGTATGTCCAACTTGAGATGCAGGACAGCTTTGAATGAGGCCCAACACAAATTCTTAAAGCATTATGAGAGATGCTGAGATAGCTCAGCAGTTGAGCACTTGTCTCACAATCACAAGGTCCAAGGTTCAATTCCTCTCCCTGGCCCATCAATCCCACAAGCTAAAAACTGTGGCGCAACTGGTAACTGATGAGATGGCGCAGTGGTAAAGGTTCTCACCTCCCATGCAGGAGGCCCCCGGTTCAGTTCTTGCCCCATTCAGCCCCACATCCACCTGTGTAGAATGAGACCATGTCACAACTGATGATGCACAACTATGAAGATTGCGCTGGGTCCTCCAGCGCCCCACCCCCCTTTCTCTCCCTTTCTCTCAAAAACAATAAAATAAATCTTTTTTAAAAAATTACGATTTTTTTTGTGTGTGACCTTATTTTTATTTTTAGCACATCAGCTATTGTTAGTGTTATGTGTGGCTCACCCAAGACAATTCTTCCAATGTAGCCCGGGGAAGCCAAAATTTGGACACTTCTGCTTTATATTATCCTAAAGTATCTCCTAGCAAACTTCATCAATACAGGTGCTTATCATCATTGCTATATTTAGTACTGTTTTTGAGAATTAGAGAGATTATATAACTGCTCAAGGCCACAGGGTTAGTGGGTGGCTAACTGAAACTCAAATTCAGATCTAGCCTGAATCCCACACTCCATGCTCATAACCTCTTTACTATATTGCCTTTTACTGTGGCCCCTAGAAAATTTCACAGAGGGCAGTAAGTGTGTGAGCTCTCAAATGACGTCAGCAAGTTACTTAACTACTCTGAGTTCCTTAGTGATGCAATTACCATAGCAGCAATACTTATTTCAAAGCATTGTTGTGGTGATTAATACGTGATCATCATGCACACACAATGTTTCAGACACAGCCTGGCACCCAGAGTGCATGAAATAAATGTAAGCTACTATAATTTGCTCTGACAGTTAGCTCATGAACCGGTCTTTAACACTTGCAATATAACAGCTCTAATAAAATACCGTTTGAGTATTAGAGACATCTTTGTTGTTCGCTATTAATCCATTCAGGGCCAAACTAAACTAATCTTATGCAAAACCTTGAGCAGAGCTAAACAGACTTCCATTTCACTGACATTTTCCACCAGGTCTTTAAGGAACTGGGAAGTTTCATTACATTCTTTATCAAAGTCTAGACATGCTCTGTCACGGTCATTCATTTTCATGATAGGTCTAACCAGTCTAGAAAACTCATTAATAACGATGAAAGACCTGAGTATAGCTTTGTCTGTATAGGGTGGAAATACACTCTAGGCTTCTCTGAACAAATATATCCAAGCTTCATCCCTTATTCTTACTTAGAAATCAATTCTTCTTCTCTTCTATGTCACATTGATATCACCATGACCCAGGTGGACACTCAGACTAGAAACAGGAAAGTCATAAAGTCTGCTTTTTGTTATTTATTTTCACAGCGACACCTAGGTTAGTGTTTGAATGAATAACTGGGGACTATCACGTAGCCAAGTTGACACTTAAATCTGGCCATCAGAGCAATGTGTGAATTTCCTACTGCTCCACATTTGTTTGAACACATGTCAGACCAAGGGAATACGTACAGGAATGGAGTTTAGTGCTGAACCAGGGTGAAAGCAGTATGTCAATATCATTCATTGATATGGACACACTAAGTAGAGTCTGGGTTCAGGGCGTTGTCTCAAAAGTCACAGGCTGGCTTTATCATTTTGCTTGTTTGGTTGACTCAAATCTGAACCCAAAGGTTATATTACACTAAGTAAAGTTTAAATGCCAGAATATTCTTGTATACTGTAAAATGAGGTATCCCATAATGGAGAATGCCTCTGGAAGGCTAGACTTGGTTTTTCTAGTAAAATCTGCTCACCTGACTTCTAACCACCTGCCTCCTGTGGGTTCAGAGCGCACTCCCCTCACCGAGGTTGTGAGGAATGAGCGTCACGCAGCTCTGGCCTCCTTGGAGAGTTAGCTGGTAGCTCTTCTGCAGCATGGGACTGGCATGGGCGCTACGATCATCAAACGGAGCTTCCTGAATTCAGTCAATTGAATCTTATCTTTTATGCTTGTAATTTATTTTTATTATATTTTCTGCAATATTGGTCTGTGTGGAATTGGGAACAAAATTAAGTAGACCTTTCTTCTCTGTTGGTATTAGAAGTCCTGTTGTAAGTATCTCAATATCTGTACAGTGATCCTTCAAGGATACCTACATAATACAAAGCAGGCAAAGCACCAATTATTTAATTGTCTAACACATAATGGACACAGTAGATTTGTTTGTCTGCAGTATACAATGAAACTGTGAGAATTTTACACAATTATGTTTTCCTTTTATATTTCAATAAATATTAACTATAATATAAATAGTGAAATGTGTGAACATGTTTAGGTTACATACATAATAAAAGCAAATAACAGATTAAAAGAAAAAGAAACAGACAATTCAAACTGCTTAGAAAGAGAGAGTTGCTTGTGTGAGTTTTGGTGTTAAGAAGAGGGAAATGGAGTGGATAGTTACAGTTGCCATTTGGTAGTAAGTGAAGATTAGCCAAAAGTGAGCTGGTGGGAAAAAATATGAGTGAAGAAGTAGATGTCTGAGGTGTGACAATACTCCAAGCACAAGCAGCCAACTGGAATCACAGGCAAAGCATTGGGATGGACAGGTTACTAATAATCTTTTGAAGTACTTTGGCTGCAATCATGCAGCACCTGATAGTATTAGAAGGTGCATGCCCTCACCTTTGAAATCCTGATGCTCCTATTCAGGCCATGGTCCCATTCATAAACAACAGCAATAAATGTATCTGCATTCTCTAAAATTTCTTTTAAAGATTTGTCATCTACTATTTCATTGAGAAAGACTGATTGGGTCTCACTATTATTAGAAACTGGTTTCACCATAATAAATATTGCCCTCTAATCTCAGTGCACTTTCTCTGGGTTTAATTCTGGCATTTCTCCTTCCACACCCTTCCTTACAGAGCAAATAGTCCCAGAAATCAAGAGGATATGACCACCCAGTGTCTCTGGCCCTCTTTTAGACCAAAATCAGAGGAACTAAGACCCTGGCATTTCCTTCCCTAATGGACACAGGCCCACCTCCAGGTTCAACAGAGGCCTTTCTCTGGATTGACCCTCCAAAGGTAGATGCTACTTGAGGGGTGGCCATGCCACAGCTCTTCGCTGAACCTGGGCTTGTGAGAAAGGAAACACAGAGATCTTGGAAGTATGGGCTGGAGTGTCCACACTCATGTGTACAAGGCCCCTCCCAGTGTGCAACGGACCTAGCCAGGGGAAGTTTGGATGGGCTGTGTGCTGGAACCCCCATTTTATTTAACCCCAGGCTCTGCAAATACCTGGAGTAGGCCTCCCAATATTCTTCAAATTATAAAATCCTATAGTTTCTCAAATTTCTCAAACCATTCCTGACATGCTTTGAAACTCAACTCCCCCAACCTCCAATCACTGCCTTTCTCTACTGCCTCCTTCAGATCTTTCAAGATGTCTAGTTCCTTATGCTATCTCAACATGGTGCGAAATGACATCTCGTGCTGAATGTAGCTCTCAATTTATTACATAAGTCATTTGTCTAGTTATTGAAAAATATTATGCTGTACTCAAGTAACAGAGTGAAACTTTCCAGCATCAACAACACTTTCACAGTATTTATTTTCTTATCATATGCACAATAGGTACAGACATGTGGAACACCAAGGCTTGTAGTCTTGTTTCTTCCCCCTCTATCTTTCAGACATTTCACACAAGGAACCTCTTGCACTCCTAACTTCACCTCGGCATCTGCTTCCTCAAGGACCAGTACGATCAGAGACTCAGAAAAGCTTGAGAATCAGATTTAAGAACTAAATCTCTCACCACCCAGCTGCCAATAAGAACACCAGTGGTCAGAGATTTGCCAGGACATCTTCTGTGAAGTCAAAGACAAACTGTCACAGTGTGCTTCTCCTACAACAAGGAAGGGACCCCTTTGGGTTCTGAGAAAAAAACACATCCTATGCTTAGGAAGACTTCTCTCACCTACACACCACTTGACAAGAAAAGGAGCCAGCTTGGAGTGAGACCCAGATCATGGAAGGGCTACGCAGCCCATTCAGGCTGTAGTACAAGCAGCCTTACCACCCTGGCCATACATTCTAGCAGACCTGACATTATTGGAGGTGTCAGTAGTGGAAAAAGATGCAGTGTGGTTTATGGTGGACCATTGGGATACTATACAGAAAGCTTCTGAGGTTCAACCGCGAGGCATGCCATATTCAAGGAAGATTTATTTCCCTTTTGAAAACAACTCCTAGGGAATTGCTGAGCCCTGGTAGAGACGGAATACTTGACCATGGGATATCAAGTAGCTGTGCCAGGACTTGTCATCAAGAGCTGAGTTATGCTGGAAACATCAAGTCATCAAATCAAGCAGGTCCAGCGGCAATCTATGCTAGGATGAAAAGGGTTGATACACCCAGAATTAAGCACTAACAAGACCAGCGGACTCAAGTGGGTTGCATGATCAATCATCACAGACCCCATGATGCCATGGTGGTTACATGCCCCTCAGTCAACTCACACTAATCAATTGCAAGGGATGAGGGAAGGTGTCTAAAAAACTATCAGAAAGAGGAAGAAACCACCTGAATTTAATTTATGAATAGTTTGGTGTATGGGTACAAGCCCAAATTGAATGGTTCTGCATTACAGCTACAATCAGAAATACCTTGAAAACATGAGAGGGGTGTCTTCCTAATGGGCAGAATCTTAAAAAGTACAACTGGTTTATCCACTTTTAATGGAAAGATATGTGGCCTAAGTTAGGAATATATGTGAAATAAATGGCAGTGACTTACAGCCTGACAAGCTGGTCGGGGGCCTAGAAATAAAAACAAATAAATAAAAAGATTGGAAGATTGGAGACAAAAAGAAAAAGTCCAGGGCTATAAGAATATACGTATGAGAAGGGGCACCATGTTGAAAGATATTCATATCACACATTAGAACCTTCCAGAGGGCATCCACCATGGAAGGGACACTGAATAACCAAGCAGGAAAATTAGCTTGACCAGCTGACATTAGCCAGTATTGTCACCAGCCACCCTTGCACTGTCACGATGGGTCCATGAATAGAATGGCTATAGCAACAGAAGTGAAAACTATCCATGGACTCCCCCTTACTGATGCTTTTGAATATCTAACCTTTAGCAACAGAGCCTGAAAGTATACCTTCAGTATGACACAATTTCTTGAGACGACTGACTGGTCACTTGGTGGCAAGACAATTATAGTAGAGCATTGTCGATCTCACGTCTGTTACCCATGCATCTGGTTGCATCAGCTTCATGAGAATAATGGCTTCTGTTTCTCTTTCCAAATCTCATATGAATGTCTTCCATTGGAAAACTCTAACCAAGAACCCACTGAGGAAGGGAATGCAGAAAATATAGTTCCCACCTTCTCTCCTGTGATTTGGAGACTTTAAAACAAGCTTGTCTAACCTGTGGCCCTCGGGATGGCTTTGAATGCAGCCCAACACAAACTCGCAAATGTTCCTAAAACCTTATGAGGGTTTTTTGTGTGGTTTTGTTTGTTTCCTTCCTTCCTTCTTTCCTTCCTTCCCTCCCTCCCCCCTTCCTTCCTTCCTTCCTCTCTCTCTCTCTTTCTCTCTCTGTCTCTCTCTCTTTCTTCCTTTCTTTTTCTTAGCTCACTAGCTATCGTCATTGTTAGTGTATTTTCTGTGTGGCCCAAGACAATTCTTCCTCTTCCAGAGTGGCCCAGGGAAGCCAAAAGGTTGGACACCCCTGCTTTAAAAGGTGGTGTTGATGAGCCCAAACTGATAACAAACACTTGTGCATATGGTCCATCCCCTGTCAACCTGGCATTTCTGCAATACTCATATTGTCCACAATTAAACTTCAAAGTTAAGACAATAATATGTGAAGATGAGAATGCTGATGATGAATTTATAATAATCTTAAAGTATGGCATGAGTACTAATGAAGAAACAAATTTGTCTATTAATAAGAGAGTGATACATTGATAAATGTCCTTTCTACATCTTGTTTAAAAGATTGGACATCTGGAGAAGAGGCAGGGAAACGTAGTAGTTAAAAGCATTGAAGCAGAAGCCAGATTGTTTGAGTTTAATGTTATCTCTCCTCCTTTCTAGCCTGTGACATTGGGCAAATTACTCAGCCTCTTGGTGCCTTAATCTCCTTCTCTATAAAGTGGAGATCATAACAGTACGATTTCAACGGGTTATTGAGATAATAAAATGTTTATGAATGTTAAAACAATTCAATCAGAGCCCACGATATACTCTGTTCTTTGGCTGATTATTCCTATCTTGCGGACAGTTTGTGGTCTTGTTTGCAGGCAAAAGCATGACCAACTGACCTCCTGTGATCTCTTTTAACACAGTTTCAAAGATTTTGTGATTTAACAGTTGCTGAAGTTTCCCAGTTCTAAAAGCTTCCTCGCCCCTTCCAAACTCACCCTCGCCCTCACTGTCCTTTCCATAAATAGAATGCTCTTAGCTTAGACATATCTGGGGACATCACTGACTCATGCCCACCTCTGCCACCACTGCTCTCCTTCACCATCAATCAGTCCATCTGATCCAGTTACCAGTCCATCCGCCTCACCTTATTCTCCTCTCTTTCTTCCATTTCAAACAAGCATTTCAAAAAAGCATTCCCCATGCTTTTCTGGTTTTGGGGGTTTGTTCTTCAGTCTTCTTCCTAGACAGTTGCTCTGGTTTGGTCCAGAAAAGAATAACATCAAGTAGACTCCTTGGATGGAAATTTCAAAGGCTTAACCGTAATGCCAGCTTTCCAAGAGGGTCAGGAGTTCCATAGTTGGTGCACACTCAGCACTTTGCTCCCTTGCTTCACACATCAAATTTAACCTCCTGTTAAGGACACGGCTTTTGTTTCACTCATCTTTGTGTCTTTCCTAGTATCTGGCACAATGTTTTGCTCAATAAAGGATTGGTAAATGGAAATAAATAGAATGAAATAGAACTCAGTGTTCTTGGAAACTCACAAATTGCCTAGCAATAAGGTTATTTTCTGAGGTTATTTTCTTTTTATTGGAATAACATTTATGATGCTTGAATATAGAAAATTTGTAAATATGATAAAATTATAACAGCACAATTCAGAGATAGCCATTGTTGTCAGTTCTTTTGTATTTCATTCTCATATTTTTGATACATTTTACTTAGATATTAATGCCATATTTATATTTTTTAAAGGTTTACTTAACTTAATTTATTTTATTTACTTTAAAAAATAATACTGGCTATAGTCAGAGCTAACTTCTTAAATTTAATGAAGACTAAATGTTAAAAACCTACTATGAACCTCATATAATTGAACAAATATCAAATTAATTCTTTTTTTATTATCTAGAACAAGACAAGAATGTCAATAATATTCATTCACGTATTCATTTATTTGTTTGCTTTTTAACAAGTAGCTATAGGGCCCCTTCTATACACCAGATTCAGTTATACACATTGAGGATAAAGTAGTAAACAGTAACAAAAAATGCCTGCTCTTATAGACATTATATTCTAGCGGGAGAGAGAACAGTAAATAAATAAATTCATATATGTCACAGACTGTGTTAACTAGGTATAAATGCTATAGAGAAAAATAAAGCAAAAAAAGATGGACAGAAAGTGCTTGCAGGGAATGCCGGGTTGGCTCAACAGGTTTAGTGTCGCCTTGCATCCCTGGGGTCCGAGGATCAAGTCCCAGCCCTGACCCATGCAGACCCATTTGCTGAACTGTGGTGTGCTTCCCATGCAGGAGGTTCCCAGTTTGGTTCCCACAGGGCAAGCTTCCCATGTGGGAGGCCCCAGGTTGGGCTCCCGCCCAAGGCATGCCTCCCATGTGGGAAGCCCCCAGTTCAGTTCTTGCCCCCTGTTCAGCCCCTGACTCAAGGGGCGTGCCTCCCATGTAAGAAGCTTCCAGCCCAGTTCCTACCCTGTGTGGCCCCGCGCCCACCTGTGTGGAAAGCTATGTTGAAAACTAATAATGTACAACTATGGAGCCCTCTCCCTTCTCTCTGTCTCTCTGTCTCTCTCCCTCTCCCTCTCTCTGTCAAAAAACAATAAAATAAACCTTTTTTAAAACACAAGAAAGTGCTCGCATACGTAAGCACTGTCCTTTTATATGAACTGAGAATGGGATATCAAAGCAACATCTTGAAAGAAGTCAGGAACTTCTGGTATTTGAGATAAGAGCTTCCAGACAGACATAAAATTAAGTGTCAAGCAAAACCTTGACGAGCCTGAGGCAAGGGAAGGAGTTAGGATGCAAAATTTAAGGAAGCGCACGCATGCATATGCAGTGATCCGAGAAAGGCCCTGAAGCAAACTGCACCTGGCAACTTTCAGGAATAGAAAGACCTTAGTGTGCCTGGCGCAACGGAAACAGCCTGGAAAGCAGCCCACTAAGTTCAGGGGTGTAAAAGGAGCACTTTAGGACAGAGGTGTACAAACTTTGGCTTCCCTGGGCCACATTGGAAGAATTGTCTTGAGCCACACATTAAATACACTAACACTAACGAAGGCTGAAGGTTGTCAAAAAAATCTCATAACTTTTTAAGAAGTTTGTGAATTTGTGTTGGGCAGCATCACAGCCCTTGCATTCAAAGCCATGTTGGGCCACA
Source organism: Craseonycteris thonglongyai (assembly GCA_004027555.1). Taxonomy (NCBI): domain Eukaryota; kingdom Metazoa; phylum Chordata; class Mammalia; order Chiroptera; family Craseonycteridae; genus Craseonycteris; species Craseonycteris thonglongyai. The sequence goes on along the minus strand of PVKE010019085.1, from coordinate 9,354 downwards.
GGCATCCCATGGACCACAGGTTGGACACAATTGCTTTAAGACCTTCTAGGCATTGCAAGGATGTTGGCTTTGATCTGAGTAAAATGGGAAGTCATTGTAGAATTTTGAACTGAGGAGTCGCCTAATGTACCTTTAAAAAGAAAAACAAGGAATAAAGATATAAAAGAATGAGATAAAACTGCTACTATTGGCGGATGATATGGTAAACAGAGAAACCCTAATAAATTCAACCAAAAAGGCATTGGTAAAATCAGAGATTAAGAATGGCTGCTGAATTTGAGATCAATTTATGAATGCAGTGAAGTTCCTCTATAACAAATATCAATATCAGTAAGAAAATATTATAGAAACCAACATATTATTTATGAGAGAAATTTTTTTTAATTTGTACATTGTCTAGGCACTAATTAAACAAAACTGTCATGGAAGCCAAGATGGTTCAGCAAATTAAGCACTCACTTTGCAGCCCTGGGGACCGAAGATCAAATCCTGGCCCTGGCCCATGTGGACCCATATGCTGAACTGGGGTGTGCTTCCATGAGCACCTGGTTTGGTCCCTGGCTCTAGGGGGCATGCCTCCTAGAAGCCCTGGACCTGGTTCCTACCCTGCATGGCCCCTGCCCACCTGTGTAGAACAAAACCATGTTGAAAACTGTTGACATATAACTATGGAGACTGCTCTGGGCCCTCTCCCTTCTCTGTCTCTCTCTATTTCTGTGTCTTTCTGTCTCTGTCAAAAACAATAAAATAAATTGGGGAAGCTGGGATGGCTCAACAGGTTAAGCGCTCGCTTTGCAGCCCCAGAGACCGAGGATCGAATCCTGGCTCCAGCCCAGGCAGACCCATATGCTGAACTGGGCTGTGCCCCAGTTCAGTTATTGCCAGAGCCTACATGGGAGGCTCCCAGCCCAGTTCCTGCCCTGTGCAGCCCCACGCCCACCTGTGGAGTGAAAGTATATGGAAAACTTTATGCTGTCAACTATGAAGACTGCTCTGGGCCCTCCCCCTTCTCTCTGTCTCTCTCTGTCTGTCTCTCTCTCTGTCAAATAAATAAATAAATAAATAAATAAACAAACAAACAAACAAAAATCTTGAAAAAGAAAATTGTGATTTTTATGGAAGACATTTTTAAATGTTATTAAAGACATAAAGAAAGATAGGAATAAATTGAGAGGTATCTATTTAACATAGATTTCAATTGTGTTCAAAGAAATCAAGAAATTTAATATAAAAAAATCAATAATGTTTCCTCTATCAATAAAAAACAAGTATGAACTATAATAGAGATTAAAATATACTATAACTAGCAACAAATCCTATCAACAACTTTATAAAATTTGTCAAGATTTTGTAGAGAAACGTTATAAACTCTTAAAATATGTAAAGGAAAATTTTTATAGAATATATAGCATATTCATGAGAATAATTAGCATACTAAACATGTTACTGTTTCCAAAATTAATATATTAATTTAATGTTACTTCAATTTAAATTCCATACAAATTCATTCCAAAACTTAAATGTAAATATAAAGATATGTCAATACTTGCCAGTTTTTAAAATGAAGAGGACAGAAAGACACTGACCTGGTCATTAATGAAGACCTATAATAAACCTACAGAAATAGGTGAGGATGTATTGCACAACAACAATAAAGTGAAAGAAAACATAAAAAAAGTGACAAAAACAAATCTATGTAAATATGGAAAACTGATTTATCATCAAGGTGATACACCCTAGCCAATGTGGAAAGTTGAATTGTTGAATAGAATAAGGAAAGTTTGGATGCAGTAAAGTTAGTGAATCCTGAACTCACCTCCTCCTATAACCACATCAAAATTACAACTAAATTACAGAACAATCATCACCGAGAACCAGTTGAAGACTAGTTGAACAGAACTCCTATAACTAAGAATATAAAGAAGAAGCCATGTCAAGACAGGTAGGCAGAATGGAGACATAATCTGGTCAGTCTTGCACGGACCATATGGTGATTAATAAATGGGAAGGATACTTTGGAGCAATAGGTCTGAGTCCCACACTGGGCTCCCCAGTCTATGAAGCCTATGCTGGAAGGAATTTTCCCCATAACACCTGGCTTTAAACACCAGTGAGGATTATGTAAGAGAGCTTCAAAGGGCAGTGAGAGACTGAAAGGTTATTCTTAGAGGATTCTCCCACAAACTCACTCACTAAAAGCTCTAGTGTGCAAGAAATAGAAATTCGAGAAGTGTGTGGGTGGCACAGGGAGAAATTAAATAGACTAACTTTAGGGGCAGTGATCAGTGGGAACTCTCTCGGGGGACAGAAGCACTGGCAGGCACCATTGTTCCTTTGTTTTCTTGATTGAGCTCTTTACTCAGCCAGCCCAGCATTGGCAGATACAAATCCATTGTTCTCTGTTAATCTGGCTAACACCATTTACTCCCCCTGGCATTTCACTGAGACCCTCCACCATCCAACCTACTCACCAGACCAGAACCACTTCCAGCAGCTCAAGACCCTCCACACAAGCCACAGCCACCCACAGTTCACATCAGTTTCCCCAAAAGGTCCTACCTAAGCCTGGCACAAACAGTGACCAACTCAGCTCACACTGGAGCCCATTTCAAGATGCTCTAGACATGTCACACTTAGCAGCCAACCTCAGATGGCACCTGAGCCTCACTCAAGTGGCTGTTTGATACACCAAACAGGTAGCCTCAGCTGGCTCCAGAGCCTCACTAAAGTGACTCCTGCTCCATGGAGCCAGCCCCCACACAACAGCTCATCTGCTATAATTGTGGTGGCTCTTCACAGCCAGTCACCCTGGTCAACCTCACCCACCAACATGCCTGTAGCAATTATGGCCCAGCTGCAACAGGAAGGCATATGCAAACTACACAGGGGACACCACTGGAGCACCTGGCTCTGGTCACTAGAGGGGACTATGCCACAGGACCCTACCGAACCTCTTCTATCTATGCTTACTTTTTCAAGATTGGGAGACATAGCAGATTTATCTAATAAATAAAAACAAACACAGAAAGACAGCCAAACTGAGGAGACTTAGAAATGTGTTCCAAATGAAAGAACAAGGCAATGTTCCAGAAAAATAATTAAATGAAATTGGGGCAAGCAATTTTAGCCAAAATAAGGAGACTGTGAAATTTGTTCCAAATGAAAGAACGGGGCAAAAATTCAGAAAAAGAATTAAATGAAATTGGGACAAGCAATATCAGCCAAAATGAGGAGATTTAGCAATTTTCTCTGAATGAAAGAATGAACAGGGCAAATTCCAGAAAAACAAAACAAAACAAAACTAAATTAGATGGAGAAAAACAATCTACCAGATAAACAGTTCAAAACAATGGTTGTAAAAATGTTCAACAAACTTGGAAGAAAAAATAATGAACTTAGTGAGAACTCAACAAAGAGACAGAAAAATATAAAAAAGAACCAATCAGAACTGAAGAATACAGTAACTAAAATGAAAAACACACTACAGAGAATCAATCACAGATTAGATGAAGCAAAAGAATAAATCAATGAGCTGGAAGATAAGGGAGTGGAAATCATCCAGTTGAATGAGAAAAAAGAAAAAATGTATCAAAATAATGAGAATAGTTTATTGGACCTCTGAAACAATATCATGCATACCAACATTTGCCATAGTGGTCCCAAAAGAAGAAGAGAGTGAATAACAAATTAGAAGTCCATTTGAAGAAATAATGATGGAAAACTTCTCTAAACTGGCAAAGAAAATAAATATACAAGACTAGATGACACAGAGTCCCAAATTATATGAATCCAAATAGGCCACATCAAGAGACATGCATCATAATTAAAGTGCAAAAAGGATAAAGACAAAAAGAAAATCTTAAAAGCAGCAAGAGTAAAGCAGTTAGTCACTGACAAGGGAGCTCCCTTAAGAGTATCTGCTGATTTCTCAACAGAAACTTTGCAGGCCAGAAGAAACTGACATGGGATATTCAAATTTATAAAAACCAAGGGCCTACAACCGAGATTACTCTACCCAGCAAAGCTATCATTTAGAATCAAAGGACAGATAAATAGCTTCCCAGACAAGAAAAAGCTGAAGGAGATCATTACCACCAAACCAGATATACAAGGAATCTTAGAGGGACTTCTTTAAGATAAAAAATAATATATCAAAAATTTGAATAAAATGCCAAAGTATCTATAATAAATAATATCAATAATATCTCACTTCAAATCAAGACAGACACACTTAAAATAAAGAGATGGTGAAAAGATATTTCATGAAAATGGAGACAAAAAACAAAAAAAAAAAGCTGGGCAACAATATTCATATCAGAAAAAATAAACTTAAAAAAAAAGGCTATAAAAAGAGACAAAGAAGGACCCAGTAATCCCACTTTGGGGTATTTGTCTGAAGAAACCAGGGTATGAGGTCAGATGGGTGCTTTGACGGGGCATATGCCTCCAAATGTTCATTGCAGCATTGTTTACAATTGCCAGGATGTGGAGGCAGCCTCAGTGTCCATTGGTGGATGAGTGGATAAAGAAGAAGTAGTACATACAGGGTGGCCCAAAAGTAGGCATAAGGTGAATCAATGAAATTCACCGGTGTTAATCAAATGTAAATGTAATAAACGATGTAAAAAATGCGTATAAATTGTAGTGTATAGCTACTTTTGGGCCACGCTGTATGTGCAATGGAATATTGTCAGCCTGGGAAATGAGGGTTTTTGCCATCTGTGGCAGCATGAATGAACCTGGAGGGTGTTGTGCTGAGTGAAATATGTCAAACGGAGGAAGACAGGTGATGTGTAATTTCACTTATATGTGGCATCTAAAAAACAAAATAAATAAACAAATGAAACAGAAACAAGCTCATAGATATAGATAGCATTTTGATGGCTGCCAGATAGGCAAAGCATTGGGTGGGGTTAGTGAAAAGAGGGAAAGGAGTAAGAAATACCACAAATTAGTTTTTACAAAGTAGTCATGGGGATACAGAGTATAGCATAAGGAATATATTCAATACTATTGCAATAACTGGATAGAGTCAGATGGGTACTAGATTTATCAAGGTGACAGAAGGAAGGGGGCTAGAAGCAAGGTGAAAGAAGTGAAGGCGTTAAGAAGTACAAATTGGTAGTTACGGATAGTCATGGAGGTGTAAAGTCAAGGAAATATAGTCAATGATATGGTAATAATTATGTATAGTGCCAGGTGGAGACTAGACCAGTCAGGGAGATTATGTCTTAAATTATAAAAATGTCTAACCACAGTGCTGTACTCCTAAAATTAATATAAAATAAGATTGAATGTCAACTGTAATTGAAAATGTTTTTAAAGGGGGAGGGAGGATGAAGGTGAATAAGAGGTTCACAGTTCCAGGTATGAAAAACGTCATGTGGATGTGATGTACAGCATAGAGGATATAGTCAATAATATCGTGATAGCAGGGTATGATGTCAGATGGGTGCTGGACTTTTATCATGGTGGTCACTTCTTTAGGTATATAAATGGTGAATAACTATTATGTACACCTGAAACTAACATAATATTGTATGTTAGCTATATTTTAATTCAAAAATTTAAAAATCAAAAAATAAAGTGCATGATCAATAATAATTAAAAAATAATAATAACCTCAGTGTTGTATATGGAATTGATGACAACCTAATTATGCATCGATGGATGGATAGATAAGTAGAAAAAGATGAGTGTATTCAGTGGTTTAGTAGGCAGCTGTCAGAAGCAACACAGAATACAAACATACAAAATAAATGTTGATGGAAAAAGAACTAAAAATCATAAGATATAAAGTGCTTTGTATTTATGCATACTTAAAAAACGTAAGTATACAAAGTAACATTAGTTTTTCAAAGAGCCCTGCATCTTGAAGGGCATTAGAATGACTGCTCATGCCACAGGAAGAAGAGAATGGAGACTGGTGATAAAGGAGAAAATAATAAAATAAAATAAAAGTAGGGAATTGCAACTAAAGAGAACATTGAACCTTTAGAAAATAGGATTAACTCAATGCTTTATGCTGAAAGTCTAGAAAACAAAATTTTTTTAAATAGATAAAATAGGGGGAAGGCTAGATCAATCATCTTTAAAGTTACTTCTTCCTCTCACATTCTGGCTTTCTATGATACATGAGCTCCTTCTGCAGTGAGTAAGCCTTGAGAGACCATTTGTATCATTTTCCACTAATGGGATGAAGCCAAACACCTGCAAATCCAGTAAATTCAGACCAACTAGGCTCAGAGCAGCTAGTTTCACATCATCTGTCAACACGGACATCAAAGAGAGGTGGGAAATCAAAATCATCTGTTTCTGGGCTATGAGCCCTGGCGATGACTCCCCAAACACCAATCATAGAAATCCTGAGTTTTCTTCTAACCCTCAGCATCTGTTAATTGTTTTGAGCTCCATATTCTACCCTGGAGGCCTACTGGTGTTTCCAGTTTAGTTAAGGAGAGAACCAAAGAATGAACAGGTATATTAAAAGCATAGAGTTCCTGAACATATGTTGTGGCCCAAGAATCCACAGCATGGTGTGCAAAAAGCTACAGAAATGGAGTTTTTATAGCTGATTTCAAGCCAATAAGGTTTAGTTAGGACCCCAGGGAGAAGTTTATGGGGGAAATGAAATCCTGCTCAAAATGATGAAAACAAAAAAAATCCTTAACAACTGAAAGGGTCAAAAATGAAATGATCAAACACAGGATCTAGTGAGTTCCTAATCCTTTGCAGCCTTTTGATAGAATCAGATGTTATGAAGAGTTAAAGTTGGCATGAAAGGTTTTTATCACTGGGTAAGGCTTCCTGGACTACAAATCTCTTTAGAGTCTCTTCAAACATGGAGATTACATGGTTTCATGATGTGTGTGTTGTGTGTGTTATGTGTTTGAGCTTGTGCTTGCACACTCAGAGGCCACAGAATGTTGGCGATAAGGTGATCAGCAATAAGATGCTATTTCGAAGAACATGGAAGGAAGTTACACCTACACCTTTATGAAACTCCTTGCAGCTCAGTAAAGCTCTAGAAAAGTGGTGTCCAACCTTTTGGTTTGCCTGGGCCACACTGGAATAAGAATTGCCTGGGGCCACACATAAAATATAACACTAACAATAGCTGATGAGCAAAGAAAAAAATGTTGTAAAAAAATCTCATAATGTTTTAAGAATTTGTGTTGGGACTCATTCAAAGCCGTGTGGCCTGCAGGTTAGACATGCTTGTTCTAGACCACCCTGTGGCCTGTGGGCCACATGTATGTAGCACCAGGACAGCTATGAATGCAGCTCAACACAAATTTGTAAACTTTCTTAAAACATTATGAGATTTTTTTCTTTTAGCTCATCAGCTATCATTAGTGTTAGTGTATTTTATGTGTGGCCCAAGGAAGCCACAAGGTTGGATAACCCTGCTCTCGAGAGTTTTGGGTTTTGTTTTATAATTTTTGCTTAAAAATTGTATCCAACATGTGTTTTTCAGTGAAAAGACAATATACAGGAAGAATTGGTATACATTTCTGCTATAGAAACAAACAAAAAAATAGAGGAAAATGATAAAAGAAAATAAGTGTGATTTACTGATTCTGTTACTGCACCCAAACTAGAAACACAGCTGGCACTAGCTTCAAAATAAAAGGGAAGAGACTGGGCCTGAACTAAAACCACACACAATGACTATCCACATCAGTGAAATTTACTTGCAGATTTACGCAACAAAAAGCCACTTCCTCCCAGTGGAGTGGGGCCCACTGGAAAACTTCAGGATGTGAAAGTCGAAGTATGGATCAGAAAAGAAAGCATTCCCTATACCTATACCTATATACCCTATACCTATAAATCTACCTATACCTAGGTAGATTTATAAAGCTCAGAACTTGACATCAATTATTGGTTATATTGGGAGGTGGTCCCCTAGTTGTGCTTGTGTGCCCTTTTAGCTTCTGAGTGAAGGGGAATGCCTGACTGCATTTATTACTTAGTGTGGGTCCTTTATAGTTTTTCATGTACACGTGTGGAAACAGTATATTACCGTCTTTATTGAGTGTTAGGTCAGGCATGTCAACAAATATTTATGTCGTCTTCATAAAGCCTTGAGCTAGAAACCTTTTGAAATAATGTTATCACACAATACTAAACTTCACTGATATTCAAAATCACTATTTTGTCCTATTATCCTCAGGAAGAGACAAGTAACTGCCGTTTGGTCCGAGATTCTGTTTCAAAATGACACCTATCTCCTTCTGGATGGGCTCTGCCCTCTAGTCGGAACTCCACATTCCTTGGGCCCAGAGACAGGGTACTAAGTAGCCTTCTACACTTAGGACTCTTGCCTTTCCTTTCTGAGTTTCCTCAGTGCTTCTCTGAATCAGCGAACTGTAGTCATCACGCAGAGCCAAGAGTATGAAAATTACTAATTGTAAAATTGTTTATTGTACAGCAGAAAGGCAATTTGTACAGAGAAACAGAGAGAAGGCGGAGGGCCCAGAGCAATCTCCATAGTGGTGCATCAACAGTTTTTGACATGGTTTTGTTCCACACAGGTGAGTGGGGGCCACGCTGGGCTGGAACTGGGCTGGGGACCTCCGCATGGGAGGCACACCCCCTCGAGCCAGAGGCCGAATGGGGGGCCCGGGATGGGGGGGGCACAAGAACCAAACTGGGAGCCTTCCGCATGAAAAGCACACCCCATTTCAGCATATGGGTCCACACAGGCCAGGGTTGGGATTCAATCCTTGGTCCCTGGGGCTGCAAAGTGAGTGCTTAACCTGCTAAGCCATCCCAGCTTCCCCAGAAACTCTTAATTAATCATCATGATAGTTTCTGAGATTGCATCCTACTATTCTGTGATGCTAAGTTTGGGGACAGTTTGGCAACCGGTAGGCATTAATTTCCCGTGTGTTTCCACTAGTGGAGAGGAAGCACAGTCTCCCCCTTCATAAATGAGGCCCCTTGCAAAATCTGTTTGAAACAAAACAAGGTAAAAGTTACCACGACCTCTTCACCAACAGTTAATGTGGAAACATGAAGGCCCAGGGGCTATTATTATAAGAAGGAAGTGGAAATGGTGACCATTACTGCTACATCTGACAATACTAGCTTTGGGGTTGTCATGAAGCTTGGAGTTTGTTTGTTTTTTTTTCTTATTTTTTTATTTTTTATTTTTTTATCTTTTCACATTTATAGAGAGAAATTATCTTTTTGTCTTCAGTGCATATTTATTTCTATTTTACTTTTTGACAGATAGAGAGAGAGACAGAGACAGAGACAGCTAGAGAACCGAACTGTGGGAACTCCCCAGTTCAGCACGTGGGTCCTGCCTGGGCCGGAGCCGGGATTCGATCCTCGGTCCTCGTGGCC